>JAKTYO010000239.1:24201-114370 GCA_030578735.1 Metschnikowia noctiluminum | reverse complement strand
AAGACCAGCCATTGTGGTGAATTTTTAAAAAAAGAGGTTTTCACTAGTTGACAGCACTGGTTACTTGATGGCTCAAGTTTAACAAGGCTTCTGTTGTCTGATTCCCCATAGCCACGCATATCTCGCGGGTGTCTGCAGGCGTGCGCGGGGCCCGATCAATTATGATGTGTACCCTCTTGACATTGATCTTTTCTCTTTTTATTTTCAGCGTCATGGCTATTAAAAAATCGTTCTTAAAACTGATGATCATTTTTCACGGCTTTATCAAAATTACTGTCTTAGTTGAGCTGAAGTACTGATGCCGCTACAGTTTTTCTCAAAAGTACAAGACCGAAACCTCGATAGAGCCATCTTATTATTTTTTTTAACGAAATTTCATCTCTCACTCGGTCCTCGCGTAACAAGAACTAAAAATATGAAAATCCTTTAATTGAGCGCTAATCCACGCCAGATACAACAGACTGTGTGGCTCAATAATGAAATATGCTCTTCCTCATCAGGTGTGACACTGGTTTGGAAGTGCTGCACAGAACTGGACTCTGCTCATGCCTGTTTACGCGTATATAAAAAATGTTCCCGTCTCCACCTCTTATGTTTCGTAGATTTTCGGATTCGTGGTGGTTCGAAAACAGGACAAACATTATCGGAGAAGAAAGAAAGACAGTCCTTATCCGGAGTGGGGAGTCTGAACCGGGCCGCGACGAATACTAGACCCGATTTGGCTTTCGCGGTCAGTTTGTTGGCTAGCAAGAGCGCAACTGCAACCACCGAAGATTATCAGCTGTTGATGCGAGTCCTCGAGTGCGTACAAACGATATTAGAACGCGACTTCGGTTCTATTCTTGATTTGTATCTTAGCAACTAATTACTACGGACCCAGCTTAGAGTGATGACCGAATCCTTAAAGAATGAAACTCTTCTTTTCATCCTCATCGCTCTGTCCTCAATTACATGCTCGAACGGGCCTATATCACGTGACTTTCTGTCGGCAGCATTGCCTTGCTCACGTGCCTTCGCATGCGCTAACAAACGACGATCCATCAGCACCTCCTGTATAAGAGGAGGGATGTGCAAGAAAAGGGCGTGTGCAACATTACGGCCTTATCGGATGACTCGTTCGTACCGCGCAAACGCAAGACTGATCTCAGCACATGCTATCTACGTTAACGACGATTTGTCTCCATGGGGTAGCAAAAACAGAAGTCAATTATCAAGATTACTGGAGCGGCGGAACTTGTGGCACTCTCAGTCATAGAGGACCGAATGGCCGCGGTGAGCGATTTGCTGTTAGAGTTAGGAGTGAAGAAGGTCAACACTCGTATTCTAGAGGATAACCACGCGGTGATAGCGTGTTGCCAGTCGAACAATAGCACATACCAGGAAAATGGTAGACATCAAGACGAAAAAAAAAAAACCAGGGAGCGGAGAGCTCTGGGTGAATACACATTGGAATATGAGAGATCGAAAATGAACATTGATGTGTTTACGAAATCCCTATCACCGGCCAAACTTGAGTGGATGATAAAGAGGAAGATTTTCGTACATAGGGTGGTTTCTCCTATTGGTTTCTGGTGCCGAAGAAGCTTTCCCAGACATGGATACTTTCCCTGTCATGAAGGAAACCCCACCCGCTGCCTTTGTGAGAATATGTGGAACGCTCATAGTCGGCAATTGAGAATCTACCCGACTAACGACATGAGGTTCAGGGAATGTTAACATAAATCATCACGGTGTACTGCATACAGGGAGCAAAACCGGGCGTGGGATGTGAAAACTCTTCACGCGGGAGCCCACGGCTGGTACGGTCCTGACCGGTTATTTATAATAAGTTTGAGACCAGGATAATATATCCCGGGTCTATATATCATCAACGGACTACCGTGTAGGAACTGCCTTGAGTGTCTTAGGTTGCCTGTAGTCTATAAGTTTGTTTATTTTCATGATGGCAATACAAGAATTAGTACAAAGTCATGACTTAGTCCAAAATGTGGGAGGTCACCTTAGCAGATCAGTCATAGTTCACAAAGCAAGTCAATTGAGTCGTTGCGCATGTTTGAACTCTCACTTTTGATCAATTTTCAAGAAACCTATCCTGATTCCCAAAATAGTCATCTTTACTTTGATGGCATTTTAGCAGATGCTTGCCCGAGTCTACAGTCTGAATCTTTTGAGGTGCCGCATAAATGCTATAGAAATGCTTGTAGTTGGTCCGTACACAACTTCTGTGGATTTTATGGACTATAATTAAATGAGGTGTCAGCATTGGCAATTTTTTGCCTTCCCCGAAAGAAGGTTTTTACTTCCGGCTATAGATATATTCGATCATGTAATGTAATCTCTTGCTTGAATTAAAATATATACAAAAATTTCACAAGAAGACCATTGTAGTACGCCCCATCACAGTTGTACGTTCAAGTGTATCTCTTGTCCAAGCTCTTCTTCCAACTCTTGTTTTAAGAGGTCGGTCAAGCTCGAGTTGTCTCGTAAAGTGATCCATTTTCCGCCAATTAAGTCAAAGCGTTTTGGACCGCTGTAGGGACTACTGAGCCAAATTTGCTTGTTTGGCGGCTGCTTGTTGATGACATATGTCTTTCCATCAGCCACGGTCAAAGTCATGACCCCTTGTGTGAGCTCCGCGTCAATCTGCGGAAATTCATCACACAACTCCTCCATATCATCACTAAGAGTCTCTAAATAGTCATTTGCAATACGGCTATACTGGCTGTCTGAAACTTGGTCTATGAGGTGCTCAATATGCGTCCCGTCTGTGGAGATCACGTACTGTCTCCTCGAAACAGCACCCCCACAAAAAGTTGAATTCATCATGAAAACTTGCAGCTTGACGAAACCACAGAAGTTTCTTGTGACAGCAGAGCGTCGCGTCAAGAAACTTATGGAACGGCCAAAAATCTGATTTTTATACATTTTTTGGATCGGGAAAACTCGCGAAAAGTACAGTCTGAGTATGATGTTTGATTGACCATCAATGTTAGATCACGGTCTATGCCTGCCTGTTGAACTGTGGATCTGCTCCTGGAGCCGCGACTACGCATAAAAAAAAATAGAAAAAAGAAAAAAAAAATATGGAGGAAGAGAAAAAAGGAACAAAGAAAACAAGATCACACAAATTGTTTCCTATCAAAGTACCAATGGACCTCGAAAATGAAGCTGAAATTAATCTTACAATGGATGTTTCACGTCGTGTGAAGTGTACCACTTAGCTGAACTCGGAAATTCGTGACCCGTCTATTGGCTCTTTCAATTATTGGGTAGAGCTGAGGATTCGCATTGTTCAGACACGACTTAAAATTAGGCAATTGCAGAGTTGACAATGAATAATGTTGTCACGATGAAAGGGCAATTGGCGAACGACTCCTGATGATTCAGGGGCATAAATTACTGGTAAGTGGTGTGGTTTAGCATCAGTATTCTAGACTGCAATAATGAACCCCTCAGATAAACAATCTGGCTGTGAACTGGAGAAAAGTTGTATCAGGTCAGCAGTCTCACGACAATTTTTCAAAACGCATAAAGTCAGCGTTGTTAATCGCTAGTAATCTCGCTGCGTGGCCCTCGAGTCCAGCCTGAGCCTGGTCGCCTAGATTCCGCGGGTGCACAATGGGTCGATCCTATTGTTACACAGCCCGCTCTTTTTTCTTTGCGCTTTACTCAAATCTAGACGTCTTTCTAATGGTTGGATTTCTGGGCTCAGACACGAGCGATGGTCGCCATTGACGACCTGATGTAAGTTTGCGAAACGCATTGTGGCCTCCTTGATAAATCTATGGGTACAAATATGGTTAGATCCTCTAAAGAGTTCTGATCCTAGGATGTTTGTGTAATCACGATAGCTGAGCAAAAATTGCAACCCCATCTGTTACCAAGCTCGGCTCTCACAATCTACAATAATGAATGAAAAAATTTCACCCTTCGAGGTCACAGAGGAAAGCGAAGCATTTTCCGAGAGACACTCACCCTTGGATACCTCTCCCAACGAATTTGAATTGAAATCCTTGAAACACGTATCCGGACTGATCCCTCTTTCATGCTGGTATATTGCCGGAATTGAATTAGCTGAGAGGTTCTCGTACTATGGCTTATCCACACCATTCCAGAATTATGCTCAGAATGGTCCCAATGATCACCCTAGAGGAGTATTGGACTTAGGCAGTCATGATGCCACCGCCTTAACATATTTCTGGCAGTTCTGGTGCTTCCTTTCACCTTTAATCGGGGCATATATTGCGGACTCGCATCTTGGAAAATATATCACCATTTGTTGGTTCTCGGCTATTTACTTGTTGGGGATGATAGTTTTACTCATAACTTCTATTCCTTCGATCGAATCCTATGGACTCAAACTTGGCGGCTTTATCATCGCAATTATAGTCATTGGTTTAGGTAGTGGTGGTCTTAAAGCGAATATTAGTACCCTCATCGCGGACCAGATTGCAATCAAAAAGCCTAGGATTAAGACATTAAAGAATGGTATCAGGGTGATAGAAAACCCCAGCATAACGATTCAAAATGTTTTCTTGCTATTTTATCTCATGATAAATCTCGGATCTCTATCGGTACTCGCCACAAGCACTTTGGAGCTTCACGTTGATTTCTGGGCTGCAAACCTCCTAGCTATAGCGGTATTTGCACTTGTTCCAATTCTTTTGTTTCTCGGAAAAACACAGTTTGTGAAGATCCCCGTAGGGGAAAAAGTCATTTCCAAAGCTTTTAGATGCGCCTTTTTTGCTTTAAAAAACAAATTCAACTTTGACGCTGCCAAACCTTCGTTGCATCCAGAGGCTGCCTACCCCTGGGATGATAAATTTGTGAGTGAAGTCGACCGGGCGCTTCATGCATGCAAGGTATTTCTCTTTTACCCAACTTTTTGGCTAGTGTACGGACAAATGATGAGCAATTTTGTTTCTCAAGCTGGGCAGATGAAATCTCATGGAATTCCCAATGATATGTTACAGGTTGCGAATTCTTTGAGCATTATTTTGCTCATCCCTGTTTGCGAAGCTTTTGTATATCCATTTATAAGACGCTTCACGCCATTCAGAGCCATTACTAGAATCACTTGGGGATTCACTTTGGCTGCTCTTGGGATGGTTTTTGCTGCTGTTCTTCAACACTACATCTACAAATCCGGCCCGTGTTACCAGTTTCCCAGAGAATGTGGGCCCGAATTCAGCAAGATTCCCAATAACATTCACCTAGCGCTTCAAATCCCAGGATATGTAATTCTCGGTTTGTCAGAAATTTTGGCCTCAGTCACTGGGTTAGAGTACGCATATACCAAGGCGCCAGCCTCGATGAAATCCTTTATCATGGCTTTGTTTTTGTTGACGATTGCTACTGGGTCGGCTCTTGGTATTGCTCTAGCCCCAACAGCCAAAGATCCAAGAATGGTTTGGAACTATGTAGGAATAGCGATATCATGCTTTGCTACCGCTTTAGGATTCTACGTTTGTTTCAGACATTACAATGGTAAGGAGGAAGAGTGGAATCAATTGGATTATGCTGAGAGTAACTAATTATTTTTGTTCAGAAATCGAAGAAAATGTTGATTTATTATCATGCCTCGTAGCTAAGGCGTAACATTATCAAATGAGGGCGACACCGTAAAACCCTCCGCGGTAGCGTTCAGCGACTCTTCCGACAACGCAAGACACTTGACTAAACTCTTCAGTGGTGAACATTCACGTTCCACACAAGACAATCTAGACAGATATTGGATCAAAGATGTCATGAGAAAATTGTCAAAGTTTTCAGTTCATTGATCTCATATGAATTCGAGACATTCCAACTCGCACTTCTGAGTATTAGCTTAGTCCCAAGCGCTCGCGAGATTTTCACGTTCTCCTTCTCCATTGAGTCTGCGCATTCAGCACCAAAATGCAGTGCAAAAAAGTTGTTTTTATCAAGCGCAACCAATGTTCCTATTCATCATTATAGTGGCTATAGTGCTTTGCGCTATCATATTATATCTCCCCTATGCTGCAGGGTTGACCACCACTGTCATAAAGCAAAAGCGTACAAGGACAGAGAAGGAAAGCCCTTCACAAGAAGGTAATCGGTACTCAGGATACCTTCCCCCAGATGAAGAATTGAGACTACAAAAGAATACAGAAACCAAGGGTCTGTCCAGCGCATTCAAAGAAAAAATAAAACTTACAAGCGAAAGCTTGCCCATTCAGATCAAGCTAAACCAGGATGGAGTTCTACGGAAGAGAAACGAACGAGTTGTGGGAGACCTCAATCCGAATAATTACGATTATGATCTTGATGAATTAATCAGAGAAGAGACAGAGGGAGAGGCCAATCGGAAGAGACAGGAGTTCTATGCTAAGCAAGATCTTGGAGGCAATAAGGAAGCTATGGTGTAGGCGCATGATGCTTTGTCTCGCTTAATTTATATACATGGTTCAAATCGAATTATTCAAGGGTCATGGAAGGATGTCCAAAAGCTTCAAGAGACTAGTTTTTTTGAGGAATATAAGCTCTTCGCGCTCGTGTAGGTCAATAGGGGCTAATTCGCCCCTCGTGATTCTAGCCTTTTGCCGAACGTCGGCTTCTAATAATGCATCGCCCAAGTCTTTCTCTATGGCGAAAACCTCATCTTTAACATCAGAATTTCGGCCTAGCACATTATAAAAGGCCACGAAGACTTGTCGAACAAGACCGTTGGATAGCTTAAGAAAGTTGTTATTTTCGGTTGAAAAGCCAGGCATCATGGGCTCAGTCATTACTTCATTGAGAATCCGACTTAAATCGTTGGGCAAAGTCGAATCGCTTATTTTTTCTCGAATCCATGCGTCTCTTGAATTGGAATTGAGATCATGTACCTCAATGAGCTTACGCAACATATGCTGAAGGTCTTCCATAGCATACACATGCTTAGAAAACCCTAAGAAGATATACTTGAACATCTGACTTGTGATGGGGAGCATTTGAATTCTTTCGACTTGATTGAGAAGTTTAATCCACAGCTCGAAATCAGCGCCGATTTCACAGTAATATTTGAAAATAGGAAGAAATGACTGGACTGTCGGGTGAAAGTTCACCAGGGGCTTCTCGTGTAACTGATCGTATTCTGCAATATACTGAGAATATCTCAACTTGTCATCCATTGTGATCAATTTCAAGAATTCTTCCAGTTTTGCGAGGGAAGCATCAGCTTCATGCGCGAGAACAGATATGATGCTTTCTGCCAATTGTGGCTCGTGCAAATCCATAAGAGAAGATATAATGGTGTTGATGAGCTGTATATCTACCAAGGAAATATGGCGGGAGATAAGGGAAGATATCCACATTTTATAATCCTGGCGTTTCTCGAGAAATGCGAGATTTTCAAGCAAGATTTTGTAAGTGCCTCGTGTGTAGCTCTCAGCTGGAAACTTCGCCATTATATCCGAATAAGCAGCCATATTGCGATGCCTCAAGGCTGTAAAGAGAAGGGTGTTGAGGGTCTCGGGGCTTTCCGCATCCTGGAACTTCCGAGATACGTCTTTGTATGTTTTAAAGTCAAAACTTGGGCTATCCCACTCTTGTAGGGCAGCTTTTGCTTCTTCGGCGTCTCGGGGGTGCCCCAGACTCTCGATATACTTTAATCTGTTCATTACATCGTGCCTCTCGCGAAAAAAAGTCTTGAATATCAAGTTCTGCCGCTCCTTATCCGAGGTTGGGATTTTGGCTGAGTCGAGATCGTTAGTGATTTGCCAAAGAATTTTCAAGTGGGCATGTCTCAACATGTTTGCATCAACATACTGTTTCACAACAAATGCATCATTATACATGAGCATGCTGGTGTTGGAAAGCGAGTTTGGTTTCAGAAATGTTCGAAAAGAAAATATCTGGAACAAAAAGTCTTCTAGATCATTATATTTCAAGTGTGCCACGCCCGGGCGTGGCAAGGCACAATAGCTTCTGAAAAGCGAGTCATGTTTCACTTGGCTTAAGGTTTCGCGATTGCTACTGAGCGCCAGTAAACTCTTTCTCATTGGATACAAATTCTTTAACAACTCTGAGTAAACAGTTGGTTCAACTCTTTGGTATTGGGACAGTGCTTGAAACGATTTGAGGCTCCTTTCTCGCAGCTGGGCTTCGGAGGGTGTCACATTTCTTTTCCGAATAGCAGTAGGGTAGATGCCAACACTAGTCGCTAAGTAAGGACTATGCTTATTAGAAATGATATGATCATTGAGTCGCTCTATTACTTGACCTAGCCTCTGATATGCACTTTTTCCGGTCATATGACGATGAACATTTAGTCTAGGGGCTGCCTGTGCACTGGCTTGAACTGCACGACCTGTATGCTTCGGTGCTCTTTGATTATGTCTCAAGCTAATTCACGTGAACCGTTTCGAAAGCAAGTCGAAAAGCAAATCTCAATTTAAAAATATGGACAAGATTTCTTTATTAGGATGAAGATAACGAAATTGGAAACCAAAACTTTATGTTGGTCTTGATACGTTCAAACACGTTTGTCACTGTCACGTGACTTATGACATTCGGTCCTGAATTGAAAATTCTCTCGAAGCGAGGCGTGCGCTTTAACCCAGAACTGCTAGGCTATAGGCATGAAGGTACAAACGAAAGCGTCTCAGGTATTGGAGAGAACTTCGCATTATATAAGGGCCGGAATCATTCGTCAAAAGCCAGCTTGGTATGATGCCGTTGCTGCCGTGCCTCCCACTTTCAACTTGGAAAAATTGCCCAAGAACCTAGGCATCAATCAGTTACAAGATCCACGCGAGCAACTTTGGAAAAAGGAGAATGGATTTGTAAGAACAAGAGCTTCTGCTTCAGATAGAGCGCAAAAAAACAACCAAGCCAATCGTGTACCAAAATTGCTGTTTCTTGAAGATCAGTTGAGGGATGTGTTTTATCACCAACACCCTTGGGAGTTTTCCAGGCCCAAAACCTTGATTGAAAATGACGGCGACGAACAGAAAAAATGTGACTGGTCACGTATGCTCCAGTTGAGCAAACCTCTAGATGGTGAAAGTGTCGTGCAAAGAACTTTGTGGTTGTTACAAGACGCCAAGCAGTCGAAGAGCAAAACACTTTTCGAGGCGTACGATCAGGCACGCTTTGAATTTTATCAATTGCGGATGGCAGAGGAAATGAATTCTACAGTGTCAAAAGAGGAGTCGCTTATGTTCGGTGCGCACTTTGCCTCTACGAATTTGCAATGGGGTATCAAGAAGGAACAAGAGGTCATAGATAGATGGGCCAAGATTGGCGAGAAGAGAACGAAAATCAAAGAGGCTTCCAGGAACAAGGCATCCGCCAGTGCTGGTATTGCCGCTTCGACTGAGGAAAACACCAACATGTGGGAATCATTTCTCTTTAACGAGGAGAAGAGAAAACAATAGACTTGTAAATATATGGGTGAAAATCATTAAAAGTAACATGGAACAAACGCGCGAGCACAATTCAGATTTAGATGCATATGATATAGATTCTCTTGCACTCTTTTGATAAAAGCCGGTCAAAACTTTGGGAGGTGTTTGAGGTAATGTTTGGAAGTTTTATCTGAATGATAAATTATTGGGCAGATTTTCGTAAACTCCGCCGCAAAATGGCGGATTATCTAAAGTATGTATTGTGTAACTATGACCATATACTTGAAGCTTCTCATCCAAGACGAAATGTATGATATGAGAAAGGACCGACACTGCGCTGAAAGACGAAACTGATCAGTCATAGCGTGTATAATCAATGATGTCCGTGTTCACTCTTCTTTGCAATGAGCTTGTCGTAAGCGAGGTAAACAGAAAAGGCCGCAATAGCAATACCGAGACCGGGGAACGCAGCCTTAAACCGATTGAAGCGAGTAAACTCGCCTTCGTATCTCCACGCGTCTCTTTTAGCCCAAGGGTTCGAACTCATAGCGAATAGGTATTTGGGTATGGTTGAGAACTCGAATCAGCGACTTCTTAATTGGCGGAGGACTTATGCAGGGTAGTGCGAGAGCCGCTCCTCAGAATGCGAGTTCATTAACTCTGGCAACCTAGGTCCTGGCTAGGCTGTGAGAAGCAGATAAGAATTGCGAGTATATAATAATTGCAGATATCTTCCGTGATACTCGAAGAGGCTCTGTATTAACATAAAAGTAGCCGACTGGTGTCAAACTCTGTCAATGAGAGTTTTCGTTTCATGAGCACGGCAACTGGCCAAGAGCGCCAGCATCTGTGAATCGTTGCCTCAAACAACACCCCGAAATCATGACGGGTTTTTCTTTTTGATTTTTTGGGATCTTAACAAATTTTGTTTCACAAATGCTGTGTGTTGAAATATTGTTTGTAGTTCTTTTTTTTGAGGTTCTTCTGATGATAGGGCGGTATTTCAGGGGTGCCTTGAGTGTTGCGGGTTGTCGTGATGTCCCATTTATCGTGATAAGAAATAAGACAACACGGTTGAAAAATACAATCACGGAAAACATTCTAATAACGAAATCCCCAATAAGCTCCTTACAACTTCTGATACGGAGATTCATGATTCTCTTCGGCTTCTGCAACGGCATGATCACGGTCAAATTATAGCTTTGTAAAAGAACGTTGCGCGGTTTAATATAAGTTTTGAATGCCAGCCTTGAGCACAAACACTTGATATCGTGTTGTTTTGGCGTTGTGGTTACAATCAAGAGAATGGAAAGCATTTCAGCACTCTCAAAAATGCTAGCAATAATGAAAAGTAATGACAGGAACACGAGGGTCGGTGACGTCGCTCTGAGTGTGAAATTTGATGGTGACGGTACGGAGATGACATGGATATCAACGATCAGCTCTTGCCAGAGATGGAAGATGACAATGACAACGACATGAGAGACTAGGCTCAAGAATTTTAAAATCAATCCAGGCGGTGTAATTTTCATGACTGAAATGATTTTTGTAAACAGAAATGGCGCTTTGCTCACGAGTAATACAGAATGAGGTAAAATATGTTACACTAGCATTCGAAAAAATTTTGGTATGATGTATAGATAGAAAATTGTATTTTTTTATTCATTTGTAACTCTTCACTGTCACCGGGGTACATTGCTTTAAACTCACACAACCCTTTGCTAACTGGAACTAATAGTATAGAGTACAATTAAGTACTTGTTTTACCACTCAGAGGATTTTTATAAAAGGGTTGAATAGAAAACTGCTACCAAAAAGCTACCCTCTTGATCATTTTGAAAGTAACCCTGTTAAGAAACCACGTGCATCAAAGTTTCTGCAATTTTGTATGACGAGCCCTGATCGTTGCCCATCTACTCATTTGATGTGAACCTGATAAATCCAAGGGACGAAAAAAACATCGGGATGTGGATCACTTACGACACTCATAGGAATAATGTAGAATAATTTGGATGATCGAAAATTGACGTGCCTTTGAAATTGAAGACCAATCGTTTTTTGTTCCAGTGTAATTCGATTTAATTAAAAATCTGTACTTATCACGTGCATTCTATTCTTAGATTCAACCGATCGTGCCTTTCATTATTGCTGTGATAACATTTCTTGCGATTTCGAGAGCAAGATGTTACGCAGTAAAAACATTTTCTCGCAGCCTGTAAAGTTTAAACGACCACGTAAGATTTTTGCTTGAGCGCAGCTTCTCGCCCAACTTCATGCACTAGGTCGCCCCAGCACCCAAAGTAGGGACGTAAACTGAGGGAGTTGCTCAAAGAGTCTGGCCAAAGGATGTCGTCTATTTCTCAAAGAACGCTTGTTTCGTCGGTGCAGTCGTGTGTGATAATCTGAAGAAAGTGTCGGCCAGCAACGTCCAGTGTTGGGCAAACCCGCGTATTCACTCAGTACGTACGGAATTTACGGAGATTTTACGGAGACATTACAAGTAATCGTACAGATACGGCGTAAAGGAGAAGCGTACAATCCGTACATGGCTTATCCACCAAAATTGCGGACTAAACAAGGTTGTAGTAATCAAATCCATACATGCAGAAAGAATTATGACTATTCAAATACATTTATTCATAAATCGCAGAAAAAAGGAAAGCTTCGTGAATCTATTCTTCAAATAATTCTGTTAATAGTGCATTGTCAACGGTCTCCTCTGCGTCCTCAACTTCGTCGATAGGGAGCATATCCTCAACATCCTCATCCTCTTTTTCTTCACCAGTTATTGCAGATGGATCATCCTCTTTAACTGATTCCGGTGTGTCTTCTGGAATTTCCTCTTCTTTGATATATCCTGAGGACTTGAGCACCGCTAGCATTCTAATTGTTGTCGGCAGAAGCTTATTTCTTTTCCTTGTGATCACATCTCCCATTTGAGAAAATAGAGATTCTGCCGGGGCAGACATGGCAGGAATGGCGAAGAAATCCCTGGCGATACAAGAAATGATCGGAAATGAGTCTTTTCGAAGTTTGTAGTATGCAAGAGGGTCTTGATCCTCGGATTCGCGGGGTTCATTGAGGTATCTATCTACCTCGTTTTCCAAACTCGCCAGACTGTCCTTTTTAATAAGCACAAATTTTGATGTCCGAGCAAAGTTTGGCGTTGGCCCCGGGGCATTTGCGAAATTCCCATGACGAGCGAGAAACAGCTTGTGAGTTTCATCAAAGTAATATTTGATCAACTGTATTTTGGTTTGCGAAACTTGAAGATCCTTGAGGACCTCCAATTTGAATCGTATATCGAGTACCTTGGCGAGGTAATGTGGTTTAAGGCGTTCCATACTTTCGTCATTATCGGGTAGGATTCGAGGATCTTGCTTCTAGCTTAGAGTAAACTTGAGCCTTTGATACCGCTTACAGTCAATGCAAACCTCTCCTATGGGTCTGCTTATGGCCAAAAAAACGAGTCCTACGCAGAGTTTGCCGAGTACGCTGAGGACATGCTTCTATCGTACAAGAGCCCGCGGCTCAAGGGCCCACAAATTTTGATATTAGAGGAGTTTGGCCTGAACTCCCTGTCGCCGGTGAATCTGCTTGTAAAAATTCCTGGTCACGCTGTAAGTGAGCCCTCGAGCCCCTTATTTTTGAAGAGCTCGTCCCGGTTTCTTGCTCCACTCGCCCAGGCGGTGCCCTCAAGACCAGAGCCCCAGAACTTGAGTCCGTCCGGAAGTATACTATCACATAAATCCTCGTCATATAGACAACGGAGGTTCCAGAATCTTCTGCAGAAAGGTACTCTGCCGCTCAAGATCCTCGACTCGGATGAAGAAGAAGGTCCTGATTACTTATACAAACACCTCTTATCAGCCCCAAGAAACGTACCTGGTGTCGAGCTCGGGTAACCTCACGCCGCAATCACGGTAAAAGCAACCTCTTTCGGGAAGCCCCTGTTAACACGTAGAAATCTTTTCACCCACCCACTGGATGCGTCCCGCTTGCGAGCCGCTTCAAAACTCGCGGTTCAAGGCATGCTTAGGGGTCATATAGCTCGAACATTCGGGAAAAGGCACATTAAGACCCCATGCGGTATTCCTGATATGAAGATCATACGAATTTTTTGCTATGATTGAAGCCTTATAGACAAACTGAGGCATTTTCTTGTACGGCGTACGTACTATTTGTACGTTGAGAAATACACGTAATCGTACACTTTCAAGCCAGTACGTGTACGCCGTAAATTTATGCCGTTCACACGCGTACGCTTTTACCCGCATTTTGCCCTTCACTGGCAACGTCCGCTGCTTGGTACAGCCGTGCGAAATAAACCCGGGCTCTCGACGAAGGTGCTCAGAACTTGATCAACAAACGCCACTTCAATGAGAAACATGCATTGCTCAAGAAAGCAAAGCTTCTCAAACCTTCAGAAAGGAAGCGAATTTTGCCGATTTTTAAAGGGGCTTTCCTGTAAAGCGGTGACCGGCTGTCAGTCAAAAGATTTGAATAGACGCACGTTATGAGCCTTGGTCTCGCCATAAAGTACACGTATTAGATCCATAATTCACATTTTCCTTCTGCTTAGTAAAGTTTTTCAATTTTCGCTTAAGATGCTGCAATCGTCGTTCAGTTCACAAAGGAGTGATTGCATAGAGCCTGAACCGGCTGGAGGGCAAACCGCTATCAGGCTCCCCCTCGATGATGAGGAGGTGGAGTTCATACATAAGTATGGCGAGATCAAATTTCAATACATTGAGAGACCAAAAGACGCAGTTTGGTTTATCAGGCCACATGCCCTCAACTACTTCAAAGACGGTGTGCTTTATCGAACAAAGGAGGAGAGAACCAGCACGAAAACAGAGCTCTTTTTGGACTTGATGTATGTGGGTATTATTGCTAACGTTGCCAGTGAGGCGAGCGAAAATGCGGGCTGGGGCGCTCTTTTGAAATACATCTTAGTTTTCATTCCTTACTGGATCGTATGGGCCGATATCAAAGATTTCACCAATTATTACTACAATGAGGATCTATCCCAAAAGGTGTATATTTTGTGGATTCTCATGCTTCTTACGCTTTCAGTGAACAGCCATTCGGCCCTTTTAGACTCTCGAAAAGGAGCTGCGCTAACCATCGCCCCTTATATCTTGTGTCGAATGTCATTAGCTTTGTCACTTATGATATATTCGTTTTTCATACCCGAGCATCGGCCACAAATGCGTCTTTACTTTTGCTTTTTGCTCATCACCAATTGCATTTGGGTGCTGGTTATCTTCGTTTCCACCAGAGTTAAAATTGCTATCACAATTGTGGCAATTAGCCTCGAGTATTTGGCTTATACTGTTGCCTTTCATCCTCGCACGAAAAAGATCATGAATTTACGGATGTCCACTGCTGTGAATATTGAACATGAAGTGGAACGGAATGCTGCCTTCGTCACAATTGCTATCGGCGAATTTCTCTATAAAGTCGTGGCTAATGCACCTTTAGGCGTTGGCTTCACATCTGCATACGTCAGAGGTGTGTTTCTTCTAATAACTGCATACACCTTGTTCTGGATATATTACAATGGTAGCACCGCACAGAAAGCCATCCACCCTTTACGTCACAGTGCTCCCCGCGCAATAGCGTGGATCACTGCTCACCTCCCACTCATAGGTTCAGTTGTTTTAGCCGCAGATGCCGGCGGGGATTTACTCAATAGGGAACTGGTTTATCACAATATAGAAGACGCGGCAAAGAGAGAAATCGAACACGAGGCCTCTCTTGGAAGCCTTACATTTTTCTTCACCGGAGGAATCTTTGTCGCCTTATTCTGTATTGGTATACTCGGACAAATCGAGCATAGCCGTGATGATCCCAAGCATCACAAGGTTCCGAAATGGTTGCGAGTATTTCCACGCTTTCCGATAGGTGTCATCATATTGTGCCTTGCGTTTGTTCAAATGGACATCACGCTTCTCATGGGTATGACTGCCCTCATTATGGTCATTCTCTTGATCTACGAGAGTATTGTTTCGTTGCCACGGTGTAATCAGAGGCGAGTGTGTGATCCTCTTAGTGCCGAGTCATCGGCAAGCCCTAGAAATAATAACCGAGATTAGGAATTCGACTATTCTATTTAAGTAATGCCGTTCTAATTATCGAGCACAGTGGTATTTTTAAGCGAGGCGGCGACAAACGAAAATAGGGACAGTGTGAATTGACGACTTTAGCTGCATAGAATATCTTTTTTATAGTTGATCTCTCGCAAATTATCGAGAATGTAAATATCCTCTCCATAAGACCTTCAGAGGGTATATCTATAGTCGAAAAAGATTTCAGTCAAAAGCAGTATGCGCTAGTGCTGGGTCCACGGTTGTGTCTGAGGTTGAGAATTCGCGAGCCTTGACAATGCTAGCTTTTAACAAGAGCCAGCATTGTGAGATAATAAAAGTTATTTGAACGTCGAAATATTTCCCTATCAGAAAAGTTTCATCCAGTTCATCGACCTCGAGCCTTAATCAATCATCTATTCTCAACACTGCTTGCGGTGTTAGCATTCTTTCTTCTTTATTTACCTCGCAGAGTCACTCGTGAGAAGCGATGACCCCATGGCTAAGCTACAAGTAAAGGGACCACGCAGTGAAGATTCAGGCCCCGTTCATTATCAAACCATGTTTCTGCGCTCCGCTAGTCATGAAGCTACTGGGCTTCTCGTGTCTTTCAAATTAGGAGATAAGCTACGACATGGCGAAACTGGTGATGAGAATGAAAAACAACATGCCAAAAATGACATCTCTCCACCTTTCGAGTCTTCAAAAGATGCCACGACTGAAATCGACCATCAATTATTCTCGATACCTCCAGACTCAGCTCTCACGAGTCCATCCACGGCTATTGATTCCCCGCTAATTGAACCTAGTCAGATGGCACAAGACAACGATGCAAAGTTTGAAAACGACAGCGATATAGAAATCATAGAAGTCAGGCCCTCAGCATCTGAGAAAATACCGCGTAAACGTTTGCTCGGCTCTGGAAGCTCCAGATCTAACTCGTCCGACCTGAGTGATGACTCGGGAGCAAACACGGAGGGAGAACTATCAAGTGAGCTCTCGGCACTTGACTCGCAGATTAATGAAGCTCTCTCTCCCAATCTGGAATTTTCGTCGCAAGCTCTTTACTATAATCGGCAGGCAAGCAAACTTTCACTTCCTGCTGGTAACATACCTCCAATTCACAATTTACTACCTGACTTTTATAAACCACACATCATCGTCAAAGGTCCCCCACCACCAGGCTACAGGAACATACCACCTAACTTGGTCTACGCAATCACCCGAGAGTTGAATATTTGGATGGACACGTCCGCAGACGATGATGTTGAGATGGTGAATAAATTGCTGTTTACCTTGAAAGATCCCATCGTCAAGACCAAAATCCGTCTACCAGTGAAGTCCAGCACGTGTAGGCATTTTGAGTGTTTTGATTTCAACACCTTTTGCGATTTTCATGACTTGAAGCCAGGCGTCAGGTCTGTGCTTCGAAGTTCACTTGTGCAACAATCTAGTGAAGCTCGAGCAGCGGAGAATTTGTTTTTGATTCAACAACAAAGAATTGCGGCCCGGGCAATGAACCCAGATTCTCCTACAATCATATATCCGTACTTTTCTGAGCATGGGCAAATGTTTTTCACGAAGTTATACAGCAGGACTGCCCCTCTTTACAAGTGTCCTTTGTGTGATGAGAAATTTGGATTAAAACAATTATACATCAGCGACATCTTCAATTTCTTTGTCAAAACCACCCCTTTGCATATCACCAAAGTCCAGCTAGAGGGGGCGCGCTACAAAATTATTGAAGAGGATGCACAAGAGGAATTCAAGGACGAGGCAGAATTTGTGGATCTATCGGAGGACGAAAACGTGGAGAGCAAAGCCGTTGATGGCCAAGACAATGGAGTTGTGGGAGGCGCAGAGCTGGACATTCATGGAGAGCCCCCAAACAACTTAGAAGCTCAGGGCAAAAGAACTACAGATGTTAACAAATCAATGACTGCAGACGACTTCAATGATGGGCTCGACGAAGTATTGATGAATATGAGCAAAGGCGATGGAAGCTGGGACCATCCTTTGACTCTTGACTGATGTCGTTGTTCGTTTTGAGTGATAATGCATGCCTCCTGTGATTACATAGACTCTCAGTTATTACCACGCGTACATGTAAACAACGCATGTGGCTTTTGCGGTTACAAGGCTGTTATCGGGGCTCGGCTACTTACTGAACGTCGGCAACACAGCTAACAAAAATACCAGCTGGGTCTATACAAGGTTCGAGTTCCGATGAATATTACCATTGAAAAGGTATAGGTTTGCAGGCAGTTTCTAACTTCAGTGGAGTAGGGACGAGATGAACTCGCTTCATTTTTGTATTGCTGATGAGTTCTAGACTCTCAAGCCCCGTGCCTCCTGCAGGCGCGCAAGAGGTTTTAATTGTGGTCACGTGCCGAACGATAAGGCAAAGGCGCTCGGTAATTGCTACTACAAGCGGAAAGTGACGTCGTATCTCGTTAATATCATGTAAAATTGATTTGGTCTTGTTTTGCCGCAGTTGGGAAGGTTGTCATTGTCGATTATTGGTACATCATTACATCATACCATCGCACTTGAAACGCTTCTTTCGAGACGTGACGATCGAATCTGCCATTCGAAGAATGCATGTTGCAGCGCGCGTCGAGACAAGCTAATTTGCCGGAAGAGAATAATATTGCTATACTTACATTTTATCACAGCCACAATTCTTGCGACACAAAATTGGTGCCCTCACATAACTACACCCTATGACAAAGATTCAGCCGCGAGATAGACATGTTTCTTATCTAGCTAGCGGGAGCTCTGCCACAAAGATGGCTGTTGTATTCTCCACTGTGGCCCGTCTCGTGCATGGGATGCCCTTAAGTGCGGTCAGTATCTCGCCAGACGAAGGCGTCATGACCCGCCAGCAACTCTATGTCAATCTTTTGATCTCAGCGTTTTTGGTATTGGCTGGAGGAGTCTTTGCGGGCCTTACATTGGGTCTCATGGGTCAAGATGAGGTATACTTGAAAGTGATCGCCACTTCTGGCGAAGCGCATGAGAGAAAACATGCAAGAAAGGTACTCAACTTAATTGGCAAGGGCAAACATTGGGTCTTGGTGACTCTTTTGTTATCCAACGTTATTACTAATGAGAGCTTGCCTATTGTTTTGGACAGATGTCTTGGAGGTGGTTGGCCTGCAGTAGTTGCATCTACCGCTTCTATCGTCATTTTTGGAGAGATTATTCCTCAATCTATATGTGTACGCTATGGCTTGCAGGTCGGAGCTCTTTTTGCTCCATTTGTGCTCTTCTTAATGTATGTCATGTACCCAGTCGCGTATCCCTGTGCTCTTCTCTTAGACTACATTTTGGGCGAGGATCATGGTACAGTGTATAAGAAATCTGGGCTCAAGACATTGGTCACTTTGCATAGAACCATGGGCGTCGAAAGGTTGAATCAAGATGAAGTGACAATTATTTCAGCAGTTTTGGACTTGAAGGAAAAGCCTGTATCGCAAATTATGACGCCGATGGACAGGGTTTACACCATGCCCTCCAACAAAATTTTGGACGAGAAAACAGTCGAGGAAATCTTCAATGCTGGCTTTTCACGTATACCTATTCATATTCCAGGCGAGCCAATGAACTTCGTGGGTATGTTGCTCGTCCGTGTATTGATTTCCTATGACCCGGAGGACGCCTTACCTGTTGCACTGTTTCCGCTTGCCACGCTACCTGAAACAGCCGCGGATACATCTTGTCTCAACATTCTCAATTATTTTCAAGAAGGAAAGTCGCACATGATAGTTGTCAGTGAGACACCTGGCGAACCAACTGGGTCTTTGGGGGTTTTGACTTTGGAAGATGTGATCGAAGAGTTAATTGGTGAAGAAATTGTGGACGAATCAGATGTCTATATTGACATCAACAATAACATCAAGCGTGAAAATCCCGGGCCTTTGTATAAGAGAAACCTCACAGCTTACTTGCACAATTTGTACCAATCTGCGAATACTTCGAAGAAGAACTCTTTTGATGTCAAAGGTGAGGAGGGCCTGAGTGCCGCAAAAACTCTTTTGAAAGCAAAGGCGCTTTCGAGCTCCCCGAATAGAATGCGAGGCGCTAATGGTTTAGGCTCACCTATGCTCGCGCCCATGAACCCAGCTTCAAATCCCTTGGAGACGTCCAAGTCATTTGTTAAGATTAAAAGGCCGGTTCCGGTGGACACCTCCAATGGAACTTTCCCGATTGATCGAGAAATTCTTCAAGGCGACGACGAGGCAAATTCGGATATCTATAATGAAGTGTTTTCATCAGAAAGAGATGTAATTAAGGAAGCAAAGGCCAATCAGAAGATTGGCAACGATTCTTCCTTCAATCGAAGAAGACTGTCTGACTTGACCGAGTTGAGTCACAAGATCGAAGAGGTGAAGCATGTTCGCAGCATGAGCATTAAGAACAACAGCAACGCTCTCTACCTGGAACCGAGAGCATATCGTACAGGAGGAATTGTCGAGTCGGTGGTTAATGTTCAAGGTGTGCACAAGACAATCATCGAGGACTTTTCAGATGAAGGGTCAGATGCTGAATATGGAGCATTCAACGATACTAGAAGCAAGCGTGCTAGTCATGGGGAAGAAGAAATGCAGCGCCTCATCAATTTTAGGTAGAGAAACATCTTTGGGCTCACCGTAAATATATGCAGCAAGATTGACATTGGATTTAAAATATTGTGTGCCGATTAAGGTCTAAGAGAGAGGGCTTTTCCTTAGTCTACAATCAATGGTTTCATCAATCGCTCGAACTTTAATCTCGTGCGAATTTCCAGACTAGGATCTGGGGCATTTAACTCCTTTTAAGTATGAAAGAGCAGAATGTCAGTTTAAACTTTTGAGCTACAAGTCGAGAGGCTTGAAAATTGTATGGAAGTGCGATAAGAGAACATTTCAGAATTCAGAACACAACTGCTCAGATGTCGGGGTTGGTTTAATTTTGGCCTTTCCGCACAAAGCTACCGCAGCCGGCTCGAAACGGAAGTCGCGTCGAAATATGCACCAGCTTGGATTCTGACACGCGAACTAGCTTTTTGGGCACTGAATCTAATAGAGCTATTCCTTTTCATCCTGAAACAGTTCCAGGATTTGTTTGATATCACGAGAGCGACGGGATTCCGATTTGTAACCACGCACTTCATTATTTTCTGAACTTCGTCTGAATTAGCTCAATCGTTGCAGGCGTGGTTAATATTTCCGTATTGGAAAAAGTCTATTGTTCTCCTTCGGCTGGCAGACAAGACGCTAAAAATTTCAGACGGCAAAGAAAACAAAAATCCACAATGAGGAGTGAGAAAAAGCTGCATAGATCCCTAAGAGAGATCTTTGGAGGATTATCACCTTCAAGTGCTTCTCATCTTCACCCACAAGTTAGCAATCAGCAGTCAGACTCATCACTCTCTCATCGATTATTTTTTAAAAACCGTGATTCTAAAGGCTCGACTCTGTCACAATCTAGTACAAGCTCACTCAAGTCTTTGAATGGGAACTTATCGGGCGGAGAATCTGCGCCTGTAACACCCACAATCACTTCCGCCCATGCCATCTCCGACACAGAATCATCCAACTCGTTTATGCTGACAGTTCATCATGAAGAAAAAGAAAGAGTGAAGAGAAAGAGTAGGAAGAGCGAGGCGCGTCTGGATAGTCACCTCCTGTTAAAGCGATTTTTCAAGATTCTTCACCCGAAGGATCATTCTGACATACCCAAGACCAAATCGTCTTGTCATTTGCCTTCACTGACTTCGCAATTATCAGAAAAATACAACGTGGGTCGTCTCATTGGCACTGGCGCAAGTGGGTCTGTCAATTTAGTGAGTGACAAATTTGATCCTTCCAAGATCTACGCTCTCAAGAAATTCAGAAGCAAGCTAAAAAACGAGAATGAACAGGATTATCTTCGAAAAGTTAGGAATGAATATTTGGTAGGAGAGCATTTAAGGCATCAAAATTTGATTCACACCATTGAGTTGTTTCAGGAGAAGCTGGATTCTTCCACGTCAAGCGAATACTTCATCGTGATGGAGTATTGCCCTTTTGACTTTTTCAACCTCGTGATGTCTGGATTGATGAAGTATAACGAAATCTGCTGCTATTTCCGGCAAATGGTAAACGGAGTTTCCCACTTACATCAATCCGGCATAGCGCATAGAGACTTGAAACTAGACAATTGCGTCGTGGATTCCAATGGAATTCTCAAACTTATCGACTTTGGCTCCGCATTTCAATTTAAGAAGGCGGTTGATAACAATGCAAGCCAAGGTGATGTTCTTCTTGACTCTACACATAAACTTTTGTTTGCGAAAGGGATAGTTGGAAGTGATCCATATTTAGCACCAGAAGTCTTTCTGCCATTAACTGAGGATGGATACGACGCGAGGCATGCTGATGTCTGGTCCGTGGCTATAATATTTTGCTGCATGGTTCTCAAAAGATTTCCATGGAAGCTCCCACGGGCTTCAGACCCTTCGTATAGAGCGTTTGCAGCTGTCAACAGCTTGAACGAACCTTTGAGTGAGCAGGAAATGCTAGAATCCGCGACGAAGGAGCTTAATGTTAGCAAAGAACTTATCCCAAAACACGGACCGGAGAGACTACTTCGCATTCTTCCCCCTCACTCACGAAATCTTATCGCACATATGCTAAGAATCGATACCAAAGAACGAGCCACTATTGAGGATGTTGCTAGCGATCAATTTCTTCGGTCGATTGAATATTGCCACTATGCAACAGAGTCTGAAAAGCTGCCAACGTTTCAGATCGGCGATAAACAAACAGAGGACGTCATTGATGACGACGAAGAGCTCGATCCTGCAGAATCAGGCGGTCGGAGGTCTATCACTGCTGAAACTCTCGTCGAAAATGCACATGAAGAGAAACAAAACTCAGCTAGGCAACAATTGCTTGAAGCCAATAATCATAAACACCACTTGGTGTCTGAAAAAGACCTTCAGAAAATTAATGCCGAGAAAGAGAGGGTGAAAAGGGTGAAGGAGTCTGGTATCGCGTAGCTATTAAACGACAGTGTGTTAAGCATGCGATCCAGCCTAATGATACGAAATCTCAACTAGCGTTCGACCAACTTTGAATCGCATCAAATCAATATGAGAACCGCCAGATAGTTCATGAATACATATACTAGATTTCAATGGGGCAAGACTAGAAAATCGAAACCACAATAGTTGCCGCACGCGTATTGCGCGCCTGGTGTGCATGGATCTCCTGTTAGCTCACTTTCATCCTCGTTTAATTCTTGAATTAGCCAACGACTTCCAGTTCGATTACAATTTTATCTGCAACAGTGAGACCCGGGGCTTTAGCAATGGAGTCAGGTTCTGTTGTACTACCGCACTGGATCACTACTGTATCCGGGTGGTCAGCCTGTTTTGCGACATTAGTGATTCTCTGCTCTGTGTTTATGCATTTGCGAAACTACAGAAAGCCATTTCAGCAAAGACTAATGATTCGAATTCAGTGGATCATTCCGTTATTTGCTCTTTCTTGCTATTCCATGCTTTCAAACCCAACAAGCACTATAAACAAATTTCTCATTGAGCCCATTCGAGAAATCTACGAGGCATTTGTCATCTACACCTTCTTTTCTCTCTTGATCAACATGCTTGGCGGAGCGAAAAGCATCATCATTATGACAAGCGGTAGGCCTCCTGTTGCACACCCGGGATTGTTTCTGTATCTCCTTCCTGATCTCGACATCTCTGATCCAAAGACTTTTCTAAATATAAAGCGCGGGATCTTGCAGTACGTATGGCTCAAACCCGTTATATGCTTCGGGATTCTTCTTTCGGAATGTGTCGGAATCTATGATGTTAATGATATGAGCTTGAAGTCCCTTTACTTGTGGTTCACCGTTGTCTACAACTTCAGCGTGTCATTATCGCTATACTGCTTGGCTATCTTTTGGAAAATTCTATGGAATGACCTCAAACCATTCAACCCTGTGGGGAAATTTCTTTGTGTGAAACTAATCATTTTCGCTTCTTATTGGCAGGGGGTGATTTTGGCCATCCTTAATTTTTCGGGAATATTGCCTGGCAACACCTCGCCGGACGAAGGTGGTGCCCCGAACATTGGTGTGTCTATTCAAAATGCATTACTTTGCGTCGAGTTAGTGGCTTTCGCAATAGGTCATTGGCTCTCATTTTCCTACAAGCCTTTTACGATATCGAGAATTCCGAACGGCAGGCTCGAACTTGGCTATGCATTTCGTGATATGATCGGAATAAAAGACCTCGTGATTGATTTTCGGTTAACTTTTCACGGTGATTATTACATGGATTATAAACAGTTCAATTCCGTTGATGCATTGATAGCCCATCCGTCCTCCAATGGCAGAATGGGCAGAATCAATCAGGGTTTGAGGTACTACGGCGATGGAAAGCAAAAACATTGGCTTCCGCAGCCTCATAGTTTGACCCTTCAAAACCATGGTCAAGTTGGCGACGTGCATAAATCAAACATTCAAAGCACTTCCGAGCTGTTTGCGTTTCCTGCCTCATCTTCCCAACCTCATCTTCTCTCACTGTATGCTGCCTCAATACAGCTGACAAATACTTCGACGCGAGGAGTCTACTCGGGCTCTATCAAAGCACAAATACCACCAGAGAATTCTTACAAGACGACGACAGAGACAAGATCGCTTGAGAATACAAAACTTTCAAATGACGATGAAGTAGAGAGTATATCGGAGGTTTTGAAAGAGATCAACCCTGACATTGACTACGATTCTGAGCATTTCGATGAAGACGAACTCGTTTATCACTTAGCATCGTCTGTGATAAATAACTACAATTTGGATCAAGTGGAAGTCAAGAAGTTGGTGAATTATCCAATTGTGGATGAGTTAGTCATAGGACATGAGTATGGCTTCAAGGTCAAGAAGCTACGTGCCGATAGATTGCGGACCCATCAGGAATTAGCGTCCAGCAAAACACATACGAAGTACGGTAGTGTATGCGAAGTACCGAAGTAGTTCCTTACCAAGCATATTTGCATTTGTCTATATACAATCTGAGCGTGCAAAATCATTCTTCTATCTTTATCAGGTAAAGCGAATCAATGTCGTCGATGGCCATCGTGCGTTCTTTTGTCTGATTATTCTTCCTTGCATTAGCTGACTTCCTCATCCTCCGCATTTCTTTCGAGGAGAACTCGGATTTGTCCAACTTTTTCTCTGGCTTGCTAGCGGATGATAATTTAATCATCATTCTAGCTTCCAAACTCCCAGAAATTTCGTACTTGCAATCAAGGTCCTGCAAAGCCTCTTCTAACTTACTGAAAATCATCTCTCTCTTCTTCATTTCCAACACATTCTCCTCTTCGTCCATATTATCCCAATTTGTATTGGATGCTTTGAGCTGTTTCACTAGAGCGTCTTCCTTTTCCGCGCTCATTCGAGCTCCAGTAAGCGAGCTCTTCTCCCCAACAAAAATCATCAATTTACCTTCTTTCTTCAAACGTTTTTCGATCTCATTTTTCTTTTGATTGAGCAAGTCGCTCACACTAATCGACCACGAAAGCGTTAGAATTTTTGTAGCAGACTTTTTCCTTTCAGCTTGGGCACGCATACTAGCCGCTTTGAGAGCCCGCGCACTTCCCAACTCAAGCAACTCCTGTTGTTTGGAGGCAGCAAGCTCATCCACATAGGCTCTCAACATTTCGCTTACGGGGACAATGCGAATGATCGGAAACCCTTCACCCTGTGGAGGAAGTACTTTAATACCGTCTGTTTGCAAGTCGAGCTTGTTCACCAAGCTTTGCAAGCTCACTGTGTGAAATTTCTTCGACCCTGGGTCGACAAAATTCACATCGTAGTTACTACTAAGCTTCTTCACTTTCATTATGAGTTTTTGAAGTGCCATCTGGGTTCTCTCGGAACCCGATGAAAGATCAAACATGGACCGAGTGTATTCAGGGCGCCCCGAATTTGCTTTCAACCCGTTTCGCTGTGGGAAGGCCTTGCCTTTCCCATTTTCATGGTTATAAGAGTGACGCGAGCTACTTCCTTGTAGGCTGTTATGCTCATGAACAGCTTTGAATCTGTTCTGTGATGACGGTGACTTCCCGTGGTCGGCCTTCGCGTGGCGAGAGTTCTGAAACGCCGCTCGAAATCTGTTTGTAGTTCCAGCTGTTGTTGACTGGTTTCTAAAGCAGTTGACAGAATACCTCAAGGAACATTTCAACATACCTGAGTTGTTTGTTATCTCGAAACCGTTGCGATTGTACGAAAAGCGAATGGCGTAATCGTATGCACGCAATTGTAAGGTCTGGTTACTGATCGCGAAATGTCGCTAAAGAAGCGGGAAATGAGGCAGTTTACTGGGTGAATTCAGAGCGATGAAAAAATATCTAAAATTCTAATTCAAACTGAACTTAAATCAGTAGAGTTGAATCACCACTTCGCACCTAATAAAATGGTGTTAGGATCGGTGGGTTTCTCTACTTCGCTGAAAGACGTATGGTATAGCCGCGACTGCGAGATGCCCGCACCGTCGCTAAATTCCTCACACCATGATAATAATTGCGTCACCATGTCAGAATTTCTCATTGATGAAATGTCCATCATACCAATTTTGGTATAAATGTCCTTGACCTGGTTGAGCCATTCTTTTTCCAGACTGGGCAGGGAGCTTGAAATTTGACCCCCTCCGTTAATACAACCATTTGGACAAGCCATGATTTCTACGTAATCACATTTGGACGCGTCTGCCAACTCTTCGCGAATGGATGTAGCGCCACCTTTGACGTTCGTTCGGGCACGTCGCCTCGCGGCTAATGGGTTTATCTTCGTTGCTTTCGTGTCGCCTGATGTTGGTTTTAATCTTCTCACCAAGTTCTGTATATTTTTGAAACCATTCACCACCGCCGCAGATGCAATTTTGTCTCCCTTATGAACTAATCTCATTTCAAAAATATCAGAATTTTTGCCATCAATAGTTAAAATACTAAACTCGCTTTCGGTGAACTTGCTAGGATCCTGATGCAAAAGGCGGTTTTTGTATATGTGCAAGTAGTTATGGGCGTATCCCCCTGATTGAGAGCCCGAGTCATTCGTCCATGAAAGGTTTTTAAAAGGCCACGCAACTGGAGCACTGGACTCATACAACTTATCCAACGGCACTTCAGAAAGAGAAACAAGTCCGTTCTCGGGCACAAGGCGGTGATCTGAGTTTTCTATAAGATTGATCAACTCTTTCGCAGTCAAAACACAATCGACGTCAGGTGCATCGAGCTCCGAAGAGCTCTCTGGTCTAGCGCTTTCTAACTTTTTGTCGAAACATGGCATGATTGATAAGTGATACACATCTTGGCGAGAAACATTCAACTCGTTTGCTGCCAAAGTCTTTAGGATGCATCCGGTGATCTGCTGAGCTGATTTCACCAGGGACATATGGGGTATAACATACGGATGGGTTTTTTCTGCGTATAAAACCCACCCAGGGCAAATCGAGGAGAGTAGTGGGGATGAGACTGTTGATGACTTTCTCTCGATTAGTTCGTGCGATTCTTGAAGAAGCGACAACTTCCGTCCTAAAGCAGTGCCAACAACAAACTTGAAGCCTAGTTGTTTTTGAAAAAAGTAAATCAATAATCTGTCCATGTCATCTATGGAATACCCAAGCGCATGAGCTAACGAAGACCTTGATTGATGGGATATACTCACAACGAAAGACATTGTACCTTCGCCGAGGGCTTTGAGGAGTTGATCATGACTATGTTGGGCAACAAGCACCTCTTCTGCCGAAGTAATACATCCCGAACACGCAAGGCAGTCTGCCAATGAAATTTGTGCTGCTGAAAGAGTGGAAACTTTACCATCAATCTTAGAGACTTCAAGCGGATCACCGTTCTCATCGATTTGAATCCTGACTTCGCCAACAGCACCATTGTTCTCGTTAGGAGTCTCCACGGGCTTGATACACGCGGCACCAGGGGATATAAAGTCATTTAAATCATCCGCAGATAAAATTGCACTCATAAATAATCGAAAATATGTAAGGGCTCAATAGCGAAATGTAGCTTAGCTCCATTAATAAGCTCCGCTTGGTGTAAGGATGCCCGCGTTTGCCTACCTGTCTTAGTGATGATTGGCAACACCGGATGTGCAAAATAATGCTCCTACTTTTTTAAAGTGGCCTCGAGCAATTTTGATGTTTCGATATTCAAACACTTTAAAACTGGTATGATTCAAAGTTTGATACTACGCTTCTTTTTTCTTTTTTTTAAAGATTCATCATATTATAGGGCGTTACTCAGGGACTTCTCTCACTCGGCCCTTGCATAACAAAAACTAAATACTTAGAAAAATCTATAACAGGTCGCTAATCCACACCAGGCAATTTCATTCTATTTGAAACTGATTTTTTTTTATCCGCTGGCCGAAGTCAGGTGCTAAAACCGTAAAACAAAGAATACTTAAACACAATTCAAAATGGATTTCACCTTGGGCCAAGTTCAAACCCGGGTTCAATTGGTAGGGATAGCATATTGTGTTAAACACCTTGACCGATATGCCAGTGAAAACGAGTATAGCTTCTTCAATCAAGTATTCACTGATTTTTTTCTTTAAAGAAACATTATGGATTGAAGAATCGCGAGCTGTAACCGGCGGACTAAATTACGTATCATTCACAGAGCCTTAACACACTTCCAGATTGAATTTGATAGCCTTTCTAGTTAGCGGTACAGCATATTTGGTCGCGGTCTTGTGTATGCCATCAAAGAAGACTGTCAAAATGATTGCTCGCGGGAACTGATGCAATTTTTCAAAGAAAATAAAGGTATTTTTTTTTAAAGAAACATCATATAATAGGAAGCCGCGGATAGATGTACAGGAAGTACGTTCACCCGGAGCTCAAAAACTATATAAGAAAAGAACCTATAATAGATCGCAACATCAATCAAAGCGAGTAGGTGCTATACATCTGCTACTCCCTAAGCTTCCCCAGGGCTGTAACCCCCCATGAAAGCCTCTACTCAGATTGACATCAACCTCTCGTATCGTGTGATGTCATCGCCCCATCGGGTGTGAACTCCGAGTAATTTCAACAGCTTTCAAAACACCTTCTCCTTCTTCAAAGAAAAAAAAAGGAGTGACTTCAAAAACAGGCTTGTTTTTGCTGGCATACGGTCAAGGTGTTTAACAAAATATGCTAAACAGTCAATTGAACCCGGGCTTGAAACTGAGCTAAGCCAAATCCAGCTCAAAGTGTGTTTAGATATTCTATAATATGTAAATTTCGCCCATGGCTTCAGTCAGTGCTGCCCTTCAATATATGTAAAGATAGGATCCTACAATCACGTGCTTAGAGATAGTTTGGGCCTACCCCGTAGTGGATGGCCCTACGTCCATCTATATGTATTCATCAGTCCTAACGTAAGGTTCCCTCTTCTAGCCGCATGGACGTTCGCGGAAGTACTCACCGGTTCCAGTGGTCGTGTGACGCCCATGTCACGTGACTGGCTGCTAATACCTAGCCTTGTTCACTTCCTCACAATATATCTCTTTTATTAAAATAAAAACTAAAAAAAAAAAAGAAGCCGACTATGTAAATGTGCTTTGAATGAATGAAGCGGGTATATTATGGATATATATAGAGAAGCATTGAGACAAGCGGCTCTCTGGTATGTTGTCTCATTGGAACTTCATGCATTACCAGGGCTACATGCCATGCCTTTTGCGCGGATGATTTCTTCTCGTAAGTCGCACCGGCCAGGTAAAATATCGAACATCCTCGGAATCCTAGCAGGCCTTCCCGAAGTTTTCGAGCTCACGCCGTTCAATCCAAACAGCAGCCCCAGCCTCGCAAATTTTTGCTCTAGGGCTTTCTCGAACTTCGCAATTTTGAATTTTGTAAATCATTACCTTGCTTTGGGCTGTTAAACACATGAAACGCCCCGCACCTACTACCACAAGCGCAAAACACCCTTAATCTACACACCATGACTAATCTCGATGACAAGGATCATACAAGTTCACTAACAAGTGCGCTAGACCCTGACATTTCTCGCACGAGCGAAACAAAACGACGGCGTGTCACCAGAGCTTGCGACTATTGTCGACTCAAGAAAGTTAAGTGTGATGGCAGGCAGCCATGCATTCATTGTACTGTTTATTCGTTCAATTGTACATATGACCGTCCCAATACCAGAAACAGGAAGGGGTATGTGCCTCGACCCAGCGTGCCCCAGTCAACAGCTTTGCTTCAACTGATAGCTATGAATAAACTGCCTTCAGCGAAGACAGTCAATGAAAATTTGATCCTTAGCCAGAACATCTTAAACTCACTCTTTCCATCTATCGGGTTTAACTTCTTGGACGACACGCCTCAGTCATTCGATTTCAAAAAATTTCAAAAGGTTCTTGCACATCTTCAGGCGAAAAATCCATCCAGCACAAACCTTCATGACATAAGTGACTTGTATTTACGAGAAACAGGCGTGTCACCTTCACCGCTGTCTCAATGTGATTCTCAACATGGGTTGACTCCCGACGAACTGATCGGAGCAGAAATAAAGATTGTTTTACCTCCAAAAGAAGTTGCTCTCCAATTGATATACACAACTTGGAATAAAGCCTGTGTTCTTTTTCGATTTTACCACCGTCCATCTTTGCTTCAGGAGGTCGACTTGCTATACAGTCTTGATGTACTTCAATATACTGACAGGCAACAGAAATTTTTGCCCTTCATGTACTCGCTCTTGGCATGTGGCTCCCTTTTTTCTAAAAGCTCTGACAGAAGTGTGAATAACGAGTCTCTCGAAGATGATGGATTCAAGTACTTCTTAGAGGCGCGCAAGCTCATTGACATTACTAACGTGAGTGACATTCCAGCCATTCAAACAATTGTAATGATGATAATTTATTTACAATGCTCGGCGCGTCTTTCTACATGCTACTCATACATCGGTATCGCCCTCAGAAGTGCTCTCAAAGAGGGGTTGCATAGGAACCTAGAGGTGTTCCAGTCACGCAGAAAGCTTGATCCAATAGAAGTTGACACCAGAAAAAGATTATTTTACACCATATACAAGATGGACATTTACATAAATTCGCTTTTGGGTTTACCCGGCTCCATCAACGAAGATGAATTTGATCAAGACTTTCCTATGGAGCTAGATGATGAGCTTATTACAAGAGATGCATTTTGCTTGGAGAAACAAAATGGAAGACTATCTTCGTCCGCGTGCGCTAACCAGCACACAAAATTGACTATGTTGTTGTCCCGAATAGTTAAAGAATTGTACCCGATCAAAGTGAGGCCCAAATTGGGGCCCCAGCAACCTCCACCCAATATTCATGATACCGTGACAAAACTAGAGTTTGAGCTCAAGAACTGGATGGAGAATGTGCCCCTCGAGCTCCGTCCTACAGACCCAGGCAACTCGACCGGTGATGCCCACATACCTGAACGCTTCAAATTAGCAAATTATTACCTACACGTTGCTTTCTTGAATTGCCAGATAAGCTTGTACCGCCCCTTCATCCATTACATCAGTAACGGAAATCAATCTAAAAACGCAGACCCAAGATCATTGATAAGGGGCAGAAATTGCATCAAGGTTGCTCGACTAGTCGTGAAATTGGCCAACAAAATGATTGATCAGAATTTATTGGTGGGAACTTATTGGTTTTCCATGTACACAATCTTTTTTTCAATCGCCTGCTTGGCTTACTACTTTCATTTTGCCAACTATAATAACCTGGATAAAAATCTTGGTGGCGTTAATTACGCAGGTGTTTATTTTGATGACGATTTAAATATTGACATGATTCGGAATGACATTGAGATAGGGAAGAAAGTTCTTGATAATATGAAAAACATGTCTCATTCTTCAGAACGAATTTACAACATTTTGAACAAGCTTTTTGAACAGTTGAACCGCAAAACAGCAACGAACTCCATGAAAAGTGACGGTATCCCAAATTTCGACACTAGCAATGACGAGACAGTGAAGTTGAGTATTTCAAATTTCGAAATGATCAATCAATTCGACGTGGAGGGTGAGACAATCACCAAAGGTGGATACGATAGAGGACCAGCGGGGACGGAGAGTGACGCTGTGAGCGTTTTTAATTTCGCGCCTGAGAATGAAGCATCGAATAAACAATTACTCTCGAGAGTTCCGACGATGTCCTCTCAGTCAAAACTTGCTGATCGATTTGGCACGAATGTTGACACGGGATATTGTGGCAAGACCCTGGATCAACACATACGGCAGGATGAATTGACCGGCGTCGATAATGGTCCACTTGAGGACTTTATACAGCCTACACTTGATTATGTCCCTGGTGTTATTGACACACTAGACACGCAAATATTTGGACGTCTTCTACCGCCATATATGCTAGAGGAAAGCGTCAAGCAGGCAGGTGTGACCAAGTTGGAAAAAGATTCCTATTTGCTGGAAAGTTATAATGGTTTTCAGTACGAGCCTGACTACTCTCAGCTAGATGCCGATAAATATGGGATCGGTTCCATTGCTTCTCTCGATCCTTTTGATCAATGACCAAAATTACTCATCTTAAAAGTTCAAGATAATTATGTTAAATAGTTCATTCTTTTCCAGCCTTGGAAAAATTCATCATGAATTGATTCGTAGGAGGTATTTTCCCTACACCTTTCGAGTTGCCAATGAAAATTTCCATCATTGCTTTTCTTTTTCATGAAGAAAATCTAAGCCGTCGGGTGCAATTCTCCTAATTCCATGGTAAAACTTGCCTTTTCGATCAATTTCACCATTCGTCACCCCACGTATCCTCTTCAGCGTCGACATCCAAATTTAGCTTGAGAGTGGATCCTGGTATTTTGGTATCACGATCTTTAACCGATTTCTCAGCTGAATTTATCGGAAGAGAGGTCCCATGACGATGTTTTACTTTCATTTTCGCAGATAGCAGTAGCGCGGGATCCTCCAATTTAACTTTAGATGCTCTAGGTGGACTGTCATCGAAGCCAGCGGCGTCATCGTCCCAACCGTCTTCGTAGTCCAGAGCCTCATCCCACTCAGAAATTCGAGCCTGTGGCGATAAGGCTCGAGTAAGTTCTGGAGTCGACGTGTTGATGGATTTATTCAATGAGCCTTCCACATTGGAGGGATCTGAGGCAACTAATCTGTTCACCACACTCCACCCTATGGACAAAGAGCTTCTGTGTGCCGATGTGGCGATCTCTTCTGTCCTGGCATCGACTTGGATATCAGTCGAATTTTGGTAAAAATGCTTTTCTTCTGCATTTTCATCCTCTTCATCATCAGGAAGCGATGCAGCATGTCTCTCAACAGACTCGAGATATGAATCAAAAATTCTCTTCGATTCTTGTCTGACCTTGAAAGATTTCGGATCCATCAATGCTATCGCAAGGTGGCCCAACACTTTCGAGCATATTTCCTCGAGAGAAAATGTATCAAGAAGTTTCTCAAAGCCCGATAAAGCCGCCAACTTGCATGGTGTGAAGGAGTCGCGTAGGGCCTTTGCGAGTGCAGTTATCATAACGCTGTTTCGAGAAGTGGAATAAATTTTGTTTGCGATACTAATTATCAAAATCAACGTGTTGGTTCTGATGGAAGGCTTCGGGTCCATCTGCAGTTTTGCCAAAATTTTGAGAAGTTCTTGATTCACTTGCTTCACGCTGACCTTCTCAATGATTGAGGTAATAGAGGTCAAAGTTGTCTCTCTAATCAAAAAGTTAGTGTCTTGGAGACCAGTTAGTAAGTTGTTGAAAACTTTCGTTTGAACTTCAGTGTCCGTTAAACGGATGTGGAAGTCCGAAAGATACTTCAAGAGCATTAAGCGAATCGCCCGATCTGAGAGTGAGAACGCCGCAAAAATGATGGGCTTTATGGTTTTGGAAAACATCTCATCTGATAATCCACTACTTAGCTTCAAAATGTGGTTTAATAATACCGAAGTTGTTTCTTGGCGACGCGCACGATCTTCAGGAGAGGTATTGACCGTCGGTTTTTGATTCATGACGATTTTATACTGCTGGACAATTTCCGGGAGGACTTTGTGGTCGAGAAACCCGGGAGGCAAGTCCCCTTCTATGTATTCAGCAATCTCGTTTTTGAAAAAAGTTAGCTTGGAACTCTCGTCCTCGAACTTGATTCCCTCAAGGAGATGCGAAAATTTGACAAGCCTGCTGCTGTCGAAAAAGTTCTCCAATTCAGAAGCAAACTGTTGCACATCAATTCTTTTGCTTTGATGCACGAGTAATTTCGACACAGACGCTTGCATTTTTCTTGGGAGTTTTCCTCGATCGACGACGGATAAAGGCACTGTGGATTTATTAGAGAACTTCAATGTGTATGGTGAGCTGAAATTTTTTGCCGAGAACAAAGCATTGATGATCACACCAAGTTTGAAAGCATCAAATTTGAGAGGGAACTTGCGAATGCCCTCAACACCGTTTTCAATTACCTCTGGGGGCATATTCTCATCAAATCCCAACAGTTTTCCGGAGAGACGATAGATAGGTTGATCTGGATCGGAGTTGAGATTAGTTAAAAGCTCGAAGCCGAATAATTTCCACTCTCCGTGAGCATTAACATAAATCGAGGATGAGAGATCCAACTTGCCATGCAAGCAATTTGCCTTAGTGTTGATTAATATCAAAGTTTGTACCAAGTTGTAAATTCCGAGAATTTTCGCATCTTTGGAAACCCTATCGCCATACTCATCCAAATACTTCGCCAATGGTGTGATTCGTTCGGTGATGATATAGAGAAATGATTCATTCTCTATGAAATCAACAACACTTAGGACGCCTGGAAATTTGATCAGCTTGAGTTTTCTGAAAGAGTTGTATGCTAGTTTCGTATTGTTATAGCTCACGGGATCTTTCAAATTAAATTCAAATATGGAAACTAATGCCCCATTTTTGGGGTTGATACCATTGTAGATAGTCCACACCGAGCGACATTGTGGAAAAAGAGCCAGGCTTGGGTCAACGACTTTCTCCTTGATGGTGTACGGTATTGAGCTAGTTGAAATGAGACTGAAGGCACTGGAAAAGAAATTCATGTTACTGATGTAAAGCCTGGACGATTTGGTGGAGGCGGAGGTGTTTACTTACAGGTTCGCATCGTGAGAGAATGGCGGTTGACGCGAGATTGGAGGTTTGCAAGGTCGCGGTATTCAGTAAGGGAGATCAAAACGCTTCGATCATGCACCCAAATCTGAGGTTTATGATGGAATGGATAAATTGTTGTGATCAGAGGTTATTAATGAATCGAATAATGGTATTCTCATCTAAACTTGATTGTGAACTGTAGGTCTCTGCGACTTGCGTGCTTCAAGTTGGGGCGAGCCAAAAATCTTAACAGCCGCGTCCAGGGCTCACCTCTTGACACTGCGGAGGGCTCAAAAGAGTTGGGAAATTTTCATTTTGAGTATCAAAAGCAGTAATTCCAAAGTACTTGAAATGGAGTATTGGATGCAATAACACGTATACAATTACAAATGACCAAAAAACAGACCAGTGGTAAAACAAATCGATAAAAGTCTTTCACAAGCTGCAGGTTGCGGTAGACAAGTTCGACCGAACCGCCTGCATGACATCAACACCTTGTTTAAGCCCAGCCGTAGACGCACCTGCCTCTCCCTAATACAGACAAGATGATCTTTCTCTCAGGTCACTTCAACATTATCTATGGTGTATCCAGCGCACGTGTTGTTCTCAGGCGCAACGCTCAAATAATAAGGCCGTATGCGTTGCACGGAGGGCATCCACATTTCAGTCTACTTGATCGGTCTTTTAGTATCACTAGCTCCCGCATCAACTTGTCACATTCATCTCTCCGACGTCAGCAAAGCAACGGAAGCCAAAGAAACATAAAACCAAACAAGGAACTTTTTTTTGAGGGCAGTCTTGATAGTTGCTCTCAAGCAACGAATCGGGGAGTAGATATCAATGCAAGTTGCTCTTCAGGAGAGCCCTCAAGTTCGATTGGACTTTCGCTGGGAGAGAACGCCAGCTCAGACGACTTCCTCACAACAATCTTCGAAAATTTGGAGCCATACATAGATACCTACGAGGTATATAAACAGCTTGTGAACTCTGGGTTCTCCGCTTCTCAATCCGACGAAGTCATCAATCTTCTAATATTCCAGTTGAACTCAAAATTGACCAAGCTACTGACAATATACTCACAACTATACGAGCTCGAAAACGAGCGATATTTATTCGAAAGTGCCCAGCAAGAATTGCACGTGGACATCACACGCAACAGGGAACAGCACATTAACGATGCCATTAATCAAATCAATGCAATGGAGAGAGACTACGGTATAATAAGCGATGAACTCAACAATCACTTCATTCAAATGAAAAACGACATTCAAGTTGCGATTAACGACCAAAAATCCGAGAACACGCTTATGAGCAAGAAAATCATGTTGCGAATGCAGGAAACAAATCACAAAATTACTACCGAGCTCAACATGGCTATGCGACTGGAAATCGAGTCCTTGCGTTGGCATCTATCGCGGTGGGGGTTGATAGCCATCTTGATGTCAATTATCACTGCGTGCGCAGGCTTCTACGTTTACAGAACACGTCATCAAAAGCAGCTTACTGAGAAGAACGAATTTGTGCCACTTGTTATCTACGAGCCCAGTGAATTTGACGAGGATGACTATCACGCAGACCTAGATCCCAATGCTTTATAGTTTTGCCATATGATAAGCCTTCACACCCAAAAGCCTCGTTGAACATAAAAGCGACGTTCAGTCAATAAGGAACAATCCTCATATAGCCAATTCTTCATCTCCCTTTTTTTAGAGTTGTAGTGTATCTAACCTTTCAATATAGGCGTCTTGCTGAGCAACCAGTGTTGGTGTTGGCCTGGTCGTACGGCACGCATCACGTGAGAGAGCACTGTCAAACAAGTCCAACATTGCTACGATTTTGAAATTTTTCTTACCTACTCCAAATGTCTGAAGAAAGCAATGCATGCAAGCCTTTTGCATGTGCCATCCAAGATTGTCTACAGAAGAACAGTTACAGTGAGGCGAAATGCACAAAAGCCATTGACGAGCTTTACAGATGTTGTAAGCAATTTTATCAGGACGAAGGTCCGGAAGCGAGAAGCGTCTGTTGCCCGAATTACAACTTGCTTCAACTTAAGCTAAAGCAGAGGCTGTTGGGCAAAGTAGACGCAGAGCTTATTCCGCATAGTCGGCGTTGATCAATGACTCTGGTATAGTGAAGCCACTTGAGTTTGAGCGCAGGTTTGGCTGACATAGCGGGAGTCGTGTCTGTTCTTAAAATGGCCGTCAACTACACATTTACGGGTTCAATGCAATATGGAGAGGAAAAGTGAACAAAATGTAAGTTAAGAGCCGTGACACTACCCACATGGATAGCACAACGTTCCGGCCGTTAGAACTCGTTGATCTAAGGTTTACCCGAGCACGAAAGACCACAGAGTGGTATAGATTGCATGTGTAAGAATTCATGCAAACCGTGACTCTAATGGGCGCCTATAGACATTATAGAGAAAAAGTAGACCATCTAAGGCGGCCATCAATGCGATCTTATATACTGAAAGCGCGGGCGGGTAACCCCTCACCGGCACTATCATTTTTATTAGGACTCCAAACTCACCGATGCAACAGAGAAATTGTAAGTGGGGTTGTAGTAAATTAGAAGGGTTGAAAACCGTTACCCCTCAAATTTTGCCATCGAGCGTATAAGGAGGTTGACACCCTGAGGATCTCAATGCATTCTATACTGTCCTTGTTCATTAACCTTTGCGATCGTATTCTCTGTAGTCCGGCATCAAGGCTTTATATTCAGAATCATCGGTAAGCCAGATAGCGTTGCCGGTCAAATTTTGAACTGAGTTGCTAACCTTGACGTTTTTGTCAAATGCCTCAACCACATCGGGAATATCTTTCGGATCGACGCCAAGATCATTGAGTTGTTTTCGCAATAAAGCAATGTGCATGGACATTTTAAAACATCTTTTAGAAACATCGACCCTTTCCTGAAGCATCCTTAGGTCCTGCTGCTTCCGAGACTTGAGATAGTTTTGCTGTTGTAGCTGAAGTGTTTTCATATTAATTGCTGAAGTCTCCTGGTTGAGTTTTTCAGCTTTAACTCGACCTTGATAGTTGTCTAGAGCAAAGTACACTAGGGTGACCATTGCCAACATGCTGGCAAAGTCTTTTGCTGGGCGCTTGCTTGTCTGTGAGTTATCTAGTTCTGTGGGGCTTGGTTGGTGTTCCTTTTTTGCTTGTTCGGAGCTCGGTAAGGTATACTGTGAGGGGACAGCATCGGGGTTATCAAAGAAAGAGGGGGCTCTAGCACGTTGCGTTTTCAATGAAGAGCTGAAAAATTTCCTGAGACATCCTTTCGAAAAAGCTTGGCTCCGGTACATATTCTATGGTTGTTGGGTGGTTTGGAGTTCACAAAAGTTTTTGCATGGACGTCATTGTATGAAATTCATAAAGGCGATTCGCGGTATTTGACTTTCCGCGGGGACTTACTTCAGACGTAGAGCACAATTATAAAAACTATATCACACGAACATGTCCAAACAAAATTTTCACTTAAAGCTAAGAGCTCGATTGAGATGAGAATATTTTAAACCTTCAAAGTATCAATACTGGCCTTACGTCTGAATATGTCTGCATTTGAAACGATCTACGGTTACACATCTCGCGATTGTTACATTTTTTCAGATTTAATGATATCGAAGGTGTTTGATATGAAAGCACGAGTTTAACGAGCCTTTCCGTCGGCAGCCTTGATGTGCAAAATATCACCGTCTTCGACGAAATAGTCCTTACCCTTCTGCATCAACTTACCAGCGGACTTGACAGCAACTTCATCTTTGTACTCTATGAAGTCGTCAAATTTCATGACGTTTGCCAAGATAAACGTTCTTTCTAAATCGGTATGGATAGTTCCCGCAGCTTGTGGGGCAGTGTACCATCTTCTGATAGTCCATTCTCTCACCTCATCCGGACCACCAGTGAAAAACGAGATCAAGTCCAATTTATTTCTCATTGTCGTGATAATCTTGGGGAATGCAGAGCCGGCGCCAATTTCTTTGATGTAAGCTTCTCTCTCCTCGTCGGTTTCCAAGGTGGCCAAGTGAGATTCCATTGAAACTGAAAGTGGAATGACGACGTCGCCTGGCGAATTGGCGTCAACCCACTCTTTGATCTTCAATAACCACTTGTTCTTTTTTCTGACATAGTCTCTTTCGCTCAAGTTCAACAAGTAAATACAAGGTTTTGCAGTCAAAAGGAACATGGAGTTGATGACCTCGACTTCCTTTTGGGTCCATTTTTGGTTAGCCACTCTACCTCCGGTCTCCAATAACTCGATGATACTCTTCACCAACTCGGCTTCTTCCTTCTTCTGTTTGACTTCCAATGATTGACCACCTCTCTTGGTGATTTTTTCGATTCCCTCCAAGTGCTTTTGAGCAAACTCGATATCTTTCAATCTCAATTCGTCCTTGATGATTTCCAAGTCATTGATAGGGTTGACCTCGTCGTTGATGTGAATAATGTCAGCATCTTCGAAACATCTGACAACCTGATAAATGGCATCGACGGCTCTAATGTTGGCCAAGAAATTGTTACCCAAACCTTCACCCGCATGAGCGCCCTTTGTTAAACCAGCGATGTCGTAAATCGTCATGAACGCAGGTACCTCCGACTTTGGCTTGTAGATATCGCACAATTTGTCGAAACGGTCCGATGGTACGATGACTCTAGCTTCCTCTGGCTCGATTGTAGCGAACGGGTAATTGGCAGGGTTTCCAAGAGGAGACTTGGTGATGGCTTGGAAGAAAGTGGACTTTCCGACATTGGCCAAGCCAACGATACCGGACTTCAAGTTGTTACCTGGTCTTCCAAGCAAAATTGGTTTCTCAACGACTCCCTTCTTTTTTGGTGGCATTATTTTATTATGTAGTAGGTGAATGCTAAAAATTTTTTCGGTTGCGCCAATATATTTCTCGATATACAATACACACACGACCTCTACAAAAGCTTTGATCATTTGCAGCAATGCTACGCTCGAGCTGGAGCAATTTGAGGTACAAAAAAACTTCAATTCAGATCTTTTTTCTGCTGAGAGACACAAACGAATGGCTGCCTATGAAATTTTAGTTTCGTCGTTTGCAAAGCGGCTGACAGTAGGTTTCTTTTGAAAAGACCGCAGGGCCTGCTGTGCGCGCTCGCTTAGTTGCGAGACTACGAGGTTCATACAATCAAACAATTAGTTCGGGGCCTTCGTCTGACTGACTCTTCCCTTCATTCACGATTTGAGTGAAAATTCTGGAGGGTCAATCCTCAATATCTTGATTGTCATGTTGTGTGTGTCTTTTGTACCTGTACTATGCATACATTCGAATTTTTATTAATTCTGAAAACATTGATCGTCTAGTTTAACTTCCTGTCGCGCGACAAACACTGGTCCCCATGCTTCACTTCAAATTTTCGGTGTGCGCACTTCCCTAATGGCGCCGACGAATTGCAGTAGTTCTTTCCTATCATGTTGAAGTTGCCAGTTGCAAATCTTCGCCTTGGCTCGATAAGGAATCTCTCATCCTCCTTCATCAGATTTAATGCGCCAAAGTCATCAACCGCTGCTGGCACAGTATTGAATTTGAAAGTCAGAAAAAGCGGTGATGAGCCGGTCGCTTTGGAAGACCATGAATACCCCGATTGGTTGTGGACCATTCTTGATAAATCGCTGACAGAAGCTCAGCTCAAGAATGAAGATCCAATGAAGTGGAGAAGAAAACAAAATGCCAAGAGGACAACTTCGAAAATCAAGAACAATAATTTCCTTTCTCAAATGTGAGACACTCGAGGGCAACTGGCATTTCTACTCCTTGTATATAGCAATATATTTGCAATAGCTGTTATTTATTAATGTTCCCTTCTACCATGGATTGCTATCAATTCCGTCGTCTCCCCAATCTTTATGCGCCAACGACATGGGGGGCTGCATTGGCTTGAAAAGCTCATCGCCTTTGAAAGCCTTCCTGTCGTCCTTCATCTCCAGTTTGACGTGCGTGTCTGTGCTCAGCGCATCCGAATGCTCTGAATGGCGGAAGGACTCATTCTCCTCATAGTCATACGTATCGTTAAAATTTTCACTTCTGTTTTGCGTTAAAAGAATATCAATGTCATCCATGATAGATATCGGCAAACTTGGTTGGTATTTTTTCGCACGTAAAGTCTTGACGCCACCAATACCAGCACCGTAGTTGTGAATAAGCTCTTTTGAATTGGGTAAGGCAACACCAAATACATGATTGGGATTTAGGTAGATGTAAACCTCTTTCAGCAAGAATGTGGACTGCGTCATGTAGTGCATCCTGCTTTTCAAAATCTGGGCGTCACCCTGCTCGACCATTAACCTCTTGATTAGTTGTATGAGAGCTTTGGGAAGCTTTAGCTCATCAACCTCGTATCGATAAAGCTTCGCACTTAATTTCAAAATCTGGTAATAATTGAGGTCCTCGAACTCGTTGATGGTATTAATTAAAGCCTCCTCATCCTTCAAACCGCTCATGACTTGTAGCCACTGCAAAAGCTCGATAGTAGGTCGTAACTGGGTTCTCGAAACATGGAATAGCGACTTGTAATAAAATAATAAGAAATGTGGGTCATCCTCATCCTTTGGGTTTTCTGTGAGCACTGTTTTGTTTGAAAGTTCGGTGTTTGAGCTTTTCACAACTTCTCGCACACCTCCAATTCGCTCAGGTTTGTGGGGACGAAAGTTGTGTGAGCGCAACCAGTCTTCTAAAGTAGAGATATTCAATCTTATCTGTATAGCTTTGCTCCGCGAGCAGTAGCGCGAGTTTGCAATCAAGCGATTAAAAATGGTGGCATTAATGTGGTAGAAGACCTGGGAAAATGTCTGGAGACGAAGTAACGGGTCAACTCCATGAATGTCGAGCACGTAGTATAATGCGCCTAAGACTTGGACATATTTGAGCGGAGATGGCTTCATCAAATCGGTCATTGTAGGAGGATAGAGCATTCTCAAAATATCATCGTACGAGTTTGGGTGTTTTTTCCCGGACTTAAAGATGTTCCAGTCTTTCGCATAGATCACACTTGATACATCAACCAAGCTTGTGAAATTCAACATACAATCATCCGCCAACAAGTCGAGGCGAGAATTGATGGAAAGAGATAGGGTAGCAATCAAGGATTGAGTAAGATTGAGAAGTTCGTGAAGAAACTTGGGGTATCGAGAATAAGTGTCCGCTCTAGTAAAGTAAAAATGCAAAAACTGTATCACGGAAAGCCAGTAACTTAGTAGAACAATGTCTCCTGCGCCGCTTGATGACGTTGCGTCACTCTTATCACCCACCGTCAAAGCCATGTTGAACACGCCCGATTTAGTGTTCGTGACAGATCTGAGCCTCGTCACAAAACATTCAAAAAGAAATTCTGTGAGGTCCTCGGAGTCTACTTTTCTATGTGAATAATGGATCAATTGAAAAAGAATCGCTGCTGGTATTTTGGTGTTGTGTTGGTTGGCGGGGGAGCTTGTTCTAAAACCGAAGATGTAATTGAGGAGTGAGGGAATATCCAGGTCCGAAAACTTGATGAACTGGTCCGGAAGCGGCTTTTGGTAATTGAACTCCGGCAACTGTATGAGATGCGCATCTGATGCCAATAAAAACTCTTCGTCCTTTGTCGAGCCATCATCCAGTAATTCAATCTCATTTTCGGCTGCAAGTGTCAGCATACGAATTTTATAGGCGACATCATCCATCGATTCGTTTGTTGCTTCCCCAAACGTATTCAAGGCATAAACTTCTGCGCTAGAGCTTTTGCTCCCAAACAAATTGTGCAGCTTGAAATAGTCAAAGATGTCGGATGAGCTGGTTGATGCAAGAGAGGTTGCATTCACGCCATTTTCCTTCGGCAGAAAGTCGGGGTCGGCATCAAATTCGAGCAACAACGACACGATTTCAAGATCCTTCGAAGCAATTGCCCACATCAAGGGTGTATATTGAATTGGCGTGTTATCTGCGCTATCGGGGTCGGCATGGTGAATTCTAAGAAGAGAATCAACAATAGTTACTTTGCGGAACGTCACAGCCAAAATAAGCGGGGAATATCCATTGTCGTCGTCTGGGTAACGCGAGCCGAGAAGCTCAGGGTTGGACGCTATTGCTGCTTCAGTTGAGACGAGGTCATCATTGCATATTGATGAGAACAAATCGATCTTTGTAGCAAGAAGTGAGCCATTTTTTGATGAAGCTTCGCTGGTCGCGTCTGATGCCAATTGTCGTTTGGCGTCCAAAATGCCGGTGAAGAGTGGATTGTGCGGATCTGGGTCACAGTTCTGGATTGAAAGCAGGAACTCGGTAGGTGCGCTGTCTATCCACGCATCCATGGCTCTCGCTTTTTATTTGCTTTGTGGAAGCTACGAGCGGAAGGGCAGGAAAGGTAGTCCAGAGTGTGTAAGGTGTGGGTGAGACGAGCGTGCGGTCTAAGGTTGTCCTTAATATGCCGCGATCACGAAATTGTTGCGAGGTGCCCGTTGCTTGAGGAGAATTTAAAGACACACTAACTCGCGGTTGCGCTGATTGACCGTATACAGAAATTAATGGTAAAGGGTTTGGTTGCTTGCATAAGATCTTAAATCCTGCTAGTTCATGGAATGTTTTGTTAGTCTAGTGCCGTGTAATGGACTCGGTAATCTGGTTAAATGCGAAGTGTCGATATAGTGTCTCTTTGGGTATACAGCCAACACTTGATCTTGGTAGGCCCGGAGTTCGCGGCCCAGAGGTATCAGCGGACTTGGGCAAGAAAATGGCTGTTACGACTAGCCCTCAACTTTTAGGAATATCAAAACAAGTCTTGCGACTGATTTCATTTCATGAAGTCAAGATTGAATCAAGAATCCTCAGGTATTTCTCGTTGTGCTGATGCAAATGTAGACAGCTCTTCATGTTGATCAACTTGCGAGGCGGTTACATCTCGCGCGACGGAAGCGCGTTTTAACGTACCGTAATCTCGTCGCCATGCTGCCGCGTGTCTCTTTAGATCTGCCGCTTGAGCCGACTCTTCAACCAGGACTAACACCTGTACTGTTCAAGATCAACCTATCCACAACATACAATCCTAGAAGGTATTCTCATTTAAATCGCCCTGGCTGTCGAATCTCTCCTATCTCCGATTCTCTCTTCCAAGTGAACGATATTCGTACCACTTTTATTTGCGACATCTTTCAAAATCACAGACAAGCATGGCCACACGCACACACAAACGAATCATCTACTTAGCATTGGTGCTCTTCCTTCTCACAGGGCTCGTCATCGTAGAAAAAAGACCTCATCGAGAAAGGGAGCACTCGAAGTTTTTCACGTCCATCCAGGACTTGATGCTGCCGGACTTTCACTCTTATATACCCCATGATAAGGCCGGACAACCCACACAACAGTCACACGAGCAAAAGACTACCAAGCCAGACGCAGATGCTGGCGCAAAAGATGATATTGAGCTTGACGCTTGTACGACACTCAATCCCACGAAAGGATTCATCGATCTTCGAGGCCTCTCCAACCACGGTCTCGAGGGAAAAGTGCAGCCATGGTTGGCCAAGGATTACGAAACAGGCAGGAATTTCACCCTCGGAGTTTGCCTGTCTCCGGTAAAAAAATCCATTTTGAACTCTGGAGGTTTTGACGACTCTGTTAATGTTTCGCAAGTTGGCGCCTATTATATTGATCCGGATACTCAGAAATATGTGCTGATGGGTGAATTTTCCGGCAAACCCGTGTTCAAGGGCCGAAAATTGACAATGACTTACGAGAATGGGTCCTTTTGTGACTCAATTTTAGCAATAGATGGCCTGAGGATTCGCAGAAGTACAATTTTAACATTCACTTGCGACCGCGAGATGCTCAACAAGGCACAAATTTCTTACATTGCTTCCACTCAGGATTGTGCTTACATGTTCGAGATCAGATCTCACTACGCGTGTCCGACAGCCGCAAAGGCTGACAATTTGGCGGCGATCTGGATCTTTCTTCTCATACTCATGGCCGCCTTGTTGGTCTTTTTCTCCGGAAGCCTCATTCTTAAATCACTAAGGGTTCTGCCCTCGACATACGCTTCGGTCATTGATAAATAAACTGATAGCTTCAAGAACATTGGACTGCAAATTATATAGAAACACTTCGGTTTTATTCATTCACACGAGCTACTTACTTCTTATTCCCCCAAACACACTGCTAAATTCCACACCTCCACTCGGGGTTTGTGAAAGCATCAGGCCGCCCCGTTGGCAACAACTTCAGCAAAGCCGTCAGTCTCAGATTTGACTTGTAACTTCGCCAAGATCTTTCCGCCGGTGGAAGCCAATCTAACTTGCGCGCCAATTTTACCGCCCCAAACATCCTTACCCAAAAATTTCAATATGTGGGAGGTGGTATCAGAAGGCACGTAGTCAGAGCCATCCAATGGCATGGTGTTGAAAGTGTTCAAGAGCTTGGATACAGCACTCTCAATGCTATTCACACCATTCACGGTCACAACGCTGCTCCCTTCGAATGGCAATTGCTCAAAAACGCTCGTGAAATTAGAGTTGTAAAGCGGGGTGATGAAGTCACCTGCGTTTACTTCTAAATCTTCAACTTGATACTCGTCCTCAATGCCCTCATCAGCTGGGTCAATATTTCCGTCTTCATCAACCACATCCTTGCTATTGTAACTGATTGTATTGCCAAAGGCAGCCAAAATATCATCATCTCCAATAGCAGGCGTAGAAAAGGAAACGTAAACGCTTCCTGTCTCGTTAGGTTTTAATTCAGCCAAAGGTATAATAAAGTCTTCTTGATATAATTCATTGTCCGCCAGCACGACAACAGAAACGTCTTGTAGTACCAAAGAAGGCAAAGTGTTGGTAATTTCGTATTGAACAACGAGTTTTTGGGTATCAATGAAGAAGTGCTTGAGAGCAGTAACAACAAATTCATTTTCCTTATCTGTCAAGTAGATTGCCTTATTAGAAGACTTGGTCAATCTCCCGTAATTGGCGAAGTCGGGTATCTCAGATAACTCTGCGGAGTATTTCTGCTGTCTCAAATACTCGTCTGCCGAATCCGCTTTCAGAGATTCCGAGTTTCTGGAGTCCGATGATCCAGAGGCTTCACCAGTTTGATCGCCCGTGTTTCCTTCCCCAGATTGCTCCAATTTGTTTATTTTCTTGTTGTACTCCAAGGACTTGACTTCGTCGGAAGTGAGGAGAGGCACTTCGCTGATATCGAAACTTGCAGTAAAATTGCTTTCGTCATTGAGATAAGCTGTCAACTTGTTTTCTAAGGCGGCCAAGTTGTACTTAGAATTGTTGATAATAAGTCTAGGCTTACGGTTGTCAATAAATCTCAAAGACAATGACGCGCGGTCTCTAACTTCGTCGTCTGCGTCCTTCAAGCATCTGCTCAAAAGAATTTTGACATTCGAGGAAACCTCCTCGTCACATACAGCCGCGAATTTTGCGAGCGCAATCACAGCTGAAGACCGCACAATAGAGTTCTCCAAAACCAATCTGTTGTAAATATGTCTGATGTAGTATGAAGCATTGGACATGCGTGGGCCTTCCTCTCCCAACAAGTGCAAAACTCTAACAGATAATTCTGTGAACTCACAGTCTTCAATGAACTCGCACAAGTTCATCAAAATGAGTTGTTTAGCACTTTCGTCAGGCAAGTACTTAATCAAATCAAACAAAGCTTCAACGATCCTGGACTTCAATTGCAAGGTGCCGTCATCTCTCAACAAATCGGAAAGGAATGCCACTAATTTCTTATGTTTCGAAGGGAATTTCAATGCCAAATTCTCAATGGCATCGATGATGACGATTTTAAAGTCCTCAGTAATTTCATCCATCAAGGAGGTCATTTTCGAAATCAATCTGTCAACACTCTCGGAGCTTGTTGATTCAATTGTTCCCGCGCCCAATGTTTTCAACAAAGTCGTGATAGCCAAAGTGGAGATCGATCTGTTGGGGTCGTTGATCAAGCCCTCCAACTCCATGTTGACAACCAAGATTTTCTCTGGATGTCTCATCGAGATTTTGTTGATCAATCTCACCGCAGCGAATCTAGTTGCGGTGCGCGGAACGCTCAACAATTTTTGCAAGGTGAGTATGACAGACATGAAGCCGTCATCAGGGATGAGCAGATGCAAGCTAATTAATGTCTTAGAAGCCTCCAATTCGACCATATCCGATTTGTGCTTCAAAAAGCTGGCCAAGATCGGGTACAAGTGCGAACTCAAAGAACCATCGTCACTCAAAACTTTATTGATGTATCTGATAAGCTGAATGATGGATAAAGAGTTCTTCAAAGAAGAGCCTTCGTGCAAAGAAGTAATGAGTTTTATCAAAGACATCTTATCGTGGTTTCTCAATTGATATAACAAACCCAAAGCATGGTACTGATACATATAAGAGTTCGAAGGCAAGTTCGTGGTGGAAGTTCCGTAGTAGTCGTGCAATTGAAACTGATTGGATGGGAACTGTTTATAGGATTGGATCGTTTCCAAAGTTTCATTGGTGAAACGTTTGACCACGTCTTTTGCAATAGGCAATAAGTTGTAAGAGGAGATCAACGCCGCAGACGAGACAATAGGGTTCTTGTCCACGAGGCAATTACGAAACAACCTTTCCGAGGCAGAAACCGTAGTCGAATCCAAGACCTTCGACAAAGTCCTGATAGCATTTGGTTTATATATCAAATCGCCAGATTGGATATCCTTCATGATTGAAGAAGTAACCATCAAAATGTCCTGTGACGTAGCCGAGAGCTCTTTGATGGTCAAGTAAACCAATTGACGCAAAGCAGAATCCTTATGCTGAAAAAGCTTGGAGATAGAAAAAAACAACGTTGTGGCCTCTTGCAGGGGAAATTGTTCACCCTGATAGATCAACCTTAAAAGCTTTGCTAAGAGCTGGCGACACTTCTTTGTGTTGACAGGCAGCGCATTGAATTGCTGCAAACATTCCTGAAAGACGGCCATTTTGTCGGGCAAATTCCCCAGACCGGAGGCCTCGAAAGCCTTGAAGTTCAGTGTGGACATCAGGCGTTGCTGGGGGCTTTTGTTGAAACAGCTGTATGTTTTTCGAGGTTACGTGTAAGAAATGGAGTGGACACAAGGTCACGTGATCAGCCTATCGCGGGCAACATGAGTCGTGTTGTTTTTTATTAGTCGCCTGCGCAGCGCTGATTAAATGGGCACAATAGTTACTTCGCCTTATTGAATAAAGGGAGAAAAATCCTACTACTAACTTCAAATTGTCGAGATAGATTCAAATACGCCGCGTATTCAGTCAGTTGACTTTCCTCTAACTAAATTTTTTTGTGATCATCTCTTTTTTTTTTTTTATTTTTAAAGATTCATCGTATTATCTAATCTGTTGTGTAGTGTTTTTACTTCACGAGTCATGAGCTTGAAAACGTTGGTCTTCGCGCAAACTCGCTGCAAAGTTTTGAGCAGTGAAAATTTGAAAAAAGTATAAAAAGAAAAGGACCTGCGAGGCTCTTCCGCCTAAGTCTCTTAAGATGGCATTTTTATAGAAGAAAGTAGGTCTCGCGTCAATCCAAAGTAAGAAAGCATGGGGTGAATCAACCGTCGATTACGAGATTTCTCGATTTTCAGCCTCAGCTCAAAAACAAAGAGTAAGAAAGAGACACGCCTCGGAGACAACGTCCTATAACAAAATAGGCCTAATAATTTATATAATCATATTGTTGTTCATTTTGGTAAAAGCTTACGGGTTCGTGATTCAAAGCTGTATCTGCCACCACCTGTAATCTATAAAGTTTTCTTTCATACATTTGCCTCCTCTCTTAACGACACTACATTGCGGGCTGTGTTTACCGTCTAGACTTATTGAGATCGGCGAGCGTTGGCTAACCCGAAGAAAACCTGTACCAATCGTAGAGCTTACCGCTTTGCCACAAGGCTTAGTTTTGGCCATGATCCACAAGGCGTATGGTGCCTGACAATGACTTGGACCTGCGATATTCACGCAGAGGCTGGATTGTTTTTCTTCAGTTCATTGGCAGGCCTTCAGAGTACGATCTAATTGAAGCACTATTTTTGTAATGTACTTAAAAGCGTATGCGGGCCCAGGCTGTGTAGAACGCCCTTGTTTGCGCACAGGGCCCCTTGGCGGCCGCTATCTGCACCCGGAGTCGCGTTTGACAGAAACTTTCAAATCCCGCCCCAGAGATGCATGCACCTACACATACATATCGGCGTTCCGAATCTGGTATTTCTATAAAAATACATGAGTCGAAACTAAACCCGGGAATATCTCAAGATCAACGTCATTACATATATTTTCAGTCAAACTTTCAGTTCAGGCCAAATAAAAATGCGAACCCCGAGCATATCTCTATCCAAATTTCGCAAGAGACTTCTTGTTCTGGTGCTACTGCTTGCGTTGGTGCTATTGGGTACTTTCCATTTCGTCAGCTTTACCTCCATCAGAAGATTGGCAGCAGAGTACACTTCCACGAGTTTCAGCGACTTTGACACGAGAACAAGACAGGTGCTACATTATTCAAATTACAGATTTCTGCTTTCGGATGCATTTGAGCGCAAAGTTGGTGGATGGGACGCGTTCGCCGCTAAACCCAAATCTGACAGGTGCCTTCTCTTTTTCAGATTTCTAGGTGAAGAGCGACCAAACTGGGAGGTTGAGTTTTTCAAAGGCCGGCACTTTGATAAGAGTGTCGTGAGAAAAAATGATATAATAAACTCTGAACTCAAAAAAATCAGAAACAAAAGGCCCAAATCAGATCTGCCCTCGGAATTTACAAAAGAAGAAAAAGAAGAAGCAATTGTCATTTTCGACCAAAAGTTGCAGGAAACTACTTCTTTGGAGCAAGATATGGCTGATACCATGACCATCATACGGCTTTTTGGAGCTTGCTTCTTTGGTGAAGACTCTGTTTCGATCGAGGGCGAGTTAGAAGACTTATACAACCACTTCTCTGCCAAAATTATTCCGTTTTTTAACGCGGACTTCCCAAAATCATCTGCTGGGGACATAGATACAAACACAGAGTGGCCTTTTGACAACAAAAGTTCGGTGGAAAATAACAATCTCTTGGATTTTTACTACAAGAATATGGATGGAACGGGTATTGTGCTTTCTAGTGCGACACGTCACTCGCGAGATGTGGTGAAGCTTATTCATACCCTTCGGGCCTTGGGCAATACTCTTCCTATCGAGGTGGTTTACAGATCAGATCTTCTGATGAGAGCCAAGCAGGCAATTCTACTCGCGGGAGCCCTGCCCAAAGATGCTCTTCTTGGAGATCAGATGACTGACCAAAATGCATTGAGAAAAGCACTCGAAAGAGTTGGACTAGGCGATGCTGACATATCGGCTTTGGACTTTCCTCAACAAAAAGTCACTTTAGTAAACATGCAGAAGACATTGTCGAAATTGGCTAAAAATGATTTTTCCAAATATGATAATAAACTTCTAGCTTTGTTTTTCAACTCTTTCGAGAAAGTTTTCTTATTTGATACTGATGCTGTACCTCTACTTGCACTTGAGCAGCTTCAAAATTTCAAAGAGTTCACCGAGACTGGTGCATACTTTTTCCGAGACCGCACCTTAATGGACAAAAATGACTGGATTGAAACTAACTATTTCGCTAAATTGATGCCTCACAAGTCCGACGAGCTCGACATGGCGATGGGCGTTAAAGCCGTAACTAGCCACACTCTTGGCAATTCATACATGAAAGGGTGGAGGCATTGTCAAGAAGCGGGGTTGGTTATGCTTGACCGCAGGCGACACTTTTGCTCACTCCTTACATTATTTCCCTTATCATTGTGGGGAGAGCCAGTGCGCTCTCTGATCTGGGGGGACAAGGAGATGTATTGGTTGGCAATGTCAATCGCGGGCGATGAAAACTACACTTTCAATCAACATGGTGCTTCGAGTGTGGGAGAGTTGACATTGGATGTTTCCTTGAAGCACTACAACAACTCCAAAGCCTCCGAATTATGCGGATCACATCCGGGGCATGTTTCTGCAGATGGCCAATTGTTATGGATAAACTCAGGATTTTCGTATTGCAAAAAGAATGGATTTGCACGAGACAAGCTGAGATTTCCCTTTTCAGCTTTTCAAAACATGGACGATGTAAAGTCGCTTTTTGAAAACCCCTTGAAAATCCGCCATGCGATTCTGCCTCCCGAGCTACCTACTTTACGAGACCCTGGTAGCTCAGTGGACTTGTCCTCTGAATTGCAATTCATGCTCCATGCCAAGAATAGAAGAAAAGATGTCGACGAAATGCCTGAAATAGACCAGATCGATACATACGACCCGCAAAAAGGATGGATCAAGAGTAAGTGCTGCCTCGACTATCAATACTGTGCGTACAATGCTGTTCAGGCTGTGAATGGCTCCAAAGGTTTGGACGAAAGTGGCAAGATATTCGCCTTTGACTCTGAGGACACAAAGCGATTTGACATTTTAGGTGCTATCTGGGCTTCGTCCCTACGCACCAGCATCTTGAACGAACGTGATAGTCCAGACGCGGTAAATCCTTCGCAAACTAAAGAATTACCTCTAAAAAAATCTGAGTCGGGTTCAGTCACGCGAAATGAAATGCAAGTACCCGGGTCCCCATCCCCATCTGCTAGAGACTCATCTTCTCTCGCACATAAAGACTCAGAATCCCCGAAGGGCGAGGATCAACGTGCAAGTTCTCTAGAAGATACAGAAGGAAATGATCTCAGGGTTATAGATCATTTGGGTATGGCAAAGAGCTCGTCCCCTAAACATTCCCTTGACACAAAAAAGAGCGATACCCAAAAAGCTGGAACGAATCTTGAATCAAAAGCAATTTTCGATTCTTCACGCGTGAGAGAGAGACCTGAAAAGCTTCGAAACGACATAAAACAGGTTGTTTCAATGCTACGCTCGGGATCCTAAAAATTCTTGAATTTGTCGCTATAAGTATGGGTTAATATCATTATACTACCATCTCGTGAGTCGTCATCACGCCCACTTCTCGCGGGCCTTGAAGGCCGCGACAGTCCTTAAGTTCAAAAGATCACCGTTGGTCTTAAAACAGGATTCAAACAAATGCAAAAGTTGGATGTGCTCAGCTTTGGATTGTAAGTCAATGCGCAAAAAGTAAAAATTGAAAGAAGACATCAAGCTATCGTTTATCAAGAATTTGTTGAACAAAATATTCAACAAGTTCCCGGACTTGGATAATCTCAAGATCTCCACAATGCGACTCAATGTTTTCGCGGAGATCCTCTCAAGCTTCAAGATCTTGCAAAACTTAATGATAGCCTCGAATTTAGCAGTAATTTTAAGCAGGCACTTATTCTTGAGAGGCAGTGCCACCTGAATTAAGCCATCAAGCAAAGTATTGAAGAACTGCTCTTTTTCTTTTATCAAATTGTGATTGTCATCATAAAGCTTCTTCATCTCAATTATATCATCCGCGCCAAGGATGGCAATAGCAAGACACTCCTCATTAAGATCAGGTTTGAAAGAAAATCGTGATGATTCACCATTGACGGACATCAAGATTTTTGAGATTTGAACGGATCGGCTCAAAATACTTGAGCGACTTGAAATCTTGTCAAACTTTTCTATGACCATCCCGTGTGATCCGATATATGTGTAGTATTCAACGAGACATGCCAATAAAGTATCTGAGCCGAGTAATAACTTTTGCTGTGCAGGCTCAGCGAAGTGATACTTGAATAGCGCATTGACATCCTCGCCTTTTCCGAGTTTCATATAGGCGATGAAGATATTCTTCAAAAACTTTTCGTCGACACTTCTGCGAAAATTGAGTCCATCATTGAAGTAAATAAAATCCCGTGATACAATATCATGTATATCAGTGTGCATTCCGACCTTATTAAGCCTTTCGAAGAGTTGTGCCATCCAGAATTTCTGTGAGTTTAATCTGGCGAGATAAGGGAACGCTTTGACAACAATCTCGAAGAAGTATCTATTGTTTGTGGTTCTCGCAAAGCTGGTAAGGCACGATAGTGTCTTCGAGGACGCAAGAATCTGATCCGCTTCATTGTTGAGAAGGAATTTAAAGATCTTGATATTTACCCGTTCGTTATTCAAAGAGAATAGAGACGCAATTAAATCGATGATCTGTGAGTTGGTTTTGTTGGTCATCATCCTTCGCAAAAACTCGGATAGCTCAATTACGTTTTCGCGTTCCAAATGATCGGACACGAACGTGCGATTGATGATATTGGCCCACGTATCATCATCGAAATCATAACCCTCAGCGAACCATTTAATGAAGGAAAGAGAACCCTTCACACGACTCATGTTGAAGTAAGGAATGAGGTTTATCTTGTAGTCTCCGGGGACCAATTCCTTGAGCTTATCACGGTTTGATTTCAATCCTAGTTTAGCACAAGCTTGGTATATGCTGTCAGTGATAAAATGTCTTTCATTCAACCTGAGGCAGCCTTGCTGAAACTCAAGCTTCAACAATGAATAAAATTCACTCATCTCACTTGTGAGACTCATGTAATGAGTGTCCGTGTCTTCGAACTCATTGATTATATGAGCTTGGTATGAGAGAATCTTCGTAAGATCAACAGCTTCGACGAGCCTGTTTGTGAGCTTTTGTTGAAGATAAGCCATCAAAATCCTCAATCCGTGTATGTTGTCGCTTTGAAGCCTGAAGCTCGTGAATGCATCGCGCACAAGTGGCAGATTAATGATCCGTGAATAAGTTTTTGGTTTCTCGACAACGATATGCGAGATGTGCTCGCTCAAAAAATCATTTAACTGCGTACTGTTGCAAGCCTGATTTACGGCCTGAGTTTCCAAGTACGACCACATGACCTCAAAATGAATGGTATTCCTGGTCCCTTTAGTGCAGAGTAGGTGACAGAGCTTCCTGGAAACACTCCAATCGTCAATGACAATATTCTTGATTAGTATGTCTTTAATTAAACGAGAAACCTTTGCGGTGTCCCTCAAGTCAATGCTCAAAGATAGAAGCAATTCAGTCGAATGAGGCGTTGAGCCGTTTGAATCGCCGAAGTCCTTCCTGATGGCGACGAAGTTGTAAAGTCTCCAAATCCTGTTGTATATCGCTTCTTGAGTCTGACCCTGGCTCCCACTTTTCACCACTGGCTTGTTCAGATGCTCTAGTCTAACGTACTCGGCAATATATTTGCAAATTATGTTATGATACACCAGCACACTCACTTCCGGCAAATCGTTCACTTGACGTATAATCATTAACAAGTCATAGGCCCTGTTGAGATGCTCAAGCGAAGCGTCTTTCATGATGTAATTTAAATAATCAGAGGTTAGTTTCGACATGGCCTTCGTGTGCGATTCGGAAAGTTTTGCATTCCCTTCCTGAAGCGTGATCATTAATTCATCCAAAAACTTTGTTGCCAAATTCTCATTTCCACTAGCAATCAAAGCTTTCAACAAGGCTGCATAGACGTCATACTCTGCTGAGGCTAACTGTGGATGGTGTTCACACAGCCGCTTGAAGGCATTATAGACATGCGTGACAAAATCGTATGAGCTTCGCTTGTCTAATCTCGAATATGGTAATTTGCAGAGGAATTCGATCAGACGTATCAACTCAATAAAAAGCTGTGAATCACCCAGACCCCAGTCTTTAGGTTGAAGCAAGAACGCAGACACGTGTTCATTATACAACTGAGGTAACGAGTTCAAGCAAAAAAGAAGATCAACAAGCGCTTCGCAGCTTGCGACTCTTTTGTCATTGAGCAAAGATGTGTATAAGTCCAAACCTACCTTACAAAATTCCATAACTTTTTTTTGGTGATACTTTCGGGCGTGAGTAGGGGAGCTGTTTGATATCGTGTAAGTAAGAAGATATCTGCTTCCTTCGAAAATTGACTTGAAGATTGTCTGGAAAGTTTCATTGTTGGGGTGGCAGCTTGACTTTGTTTGACATGCCTTTAAAATATCTTGATATACCGTTAAAAGACACGTCAATCTAGACTCGGTGGCTTCAAGCGTGATTTCTCGGTCTAGTGCCCTCAAGGCAATAGAATTCAACACAATGTTGTACTCATTTATCGAGGGAAGAGAAATATCATTGCGTTTCAACGATTGGTATAGGGGATAAATGACATTCAATTGGTCGGGCGACGTGTGATTTTTGTAGATTTGTATGATTTGACTTAACTGCGATCTGAGAAAATGACTCTCAAACGACTCCTCATTCTTTAATGAATCGGCCAGTTCAGATTCTGCTTTCGAGAGCTGGCGTGTGTCCTCCAAATTTGTCTCTGATAATTCTTTTGTGACGCCCAGTGTTTTATTTGCATTTATGGACCTGTCCTTTTGCTGGGAAGAATAAGTTGAGAGGAATCTGGCTTGGCGCAACCGCTTGATAAAAAGTTTCAGTTTGATGAGTGATGTAGTGGAGAACAACTCCCTCGCGGTCAATTTGAGACAAACGATATCATTGCTCACCTCCTGCTTTGCTTTCGATATGGAAAATTCAGGTATGAAGTTTTGAAACTTTTTATCTTGCCAAACAACAATGAGCTTTTTCGAATTAAGCTGTGTACTGTCGTGGTCTTTTCTTCGTAGCTCATGATTGAAAAGAGTAAAGTAGATACCATAATGTCCATTTTTGAATGTGAGAAAACCCTGATTTGAGGGATGAGGATCCTCCAGTGACCATTTTCTCGTCTTTCCCGATGAACTTGGCACTAAAGCATTGCTGCTCAAATAAGGCAAAGAGCTTTGGAAAAATTTGAGTCGTTCCTTTCGAGAACATTTGATGAACCCAAAATTAGCCATGACGAATGACGATGACTGGAAGATATACCGAAAATAGACTGCGTGTTACAACGAGTAACTTTTAAAAAAAAAGAATGCCTTTGAATTACAAGCTTCAGTTAAGCGAATGGGTGGAAGTAATGTGAAAAGCCTCTAAAGTTGGCATTCAATCTAGAACATTGATCTCGATCGCAGCTCAGAAGGCGTTTAAAGATGCGAATTCGTGCCTCGCACATGTCTTAGTGACGGCGCCTATGTAACGGAAGCGAGTCATCGGCACCACGTCTTGCGCAGAATTTGCCCACGCTCGCGGGTAAACTCGGGATAAACCGAACGCAAGGAAAATAAATGCGACAGTGATCACATTTCGAAAACAGAATTCTACTGAACATTCTGCAAAGTGACCTGCGAGACACTTCGACATGACTTTCATAATGCCACTGGCCACTCGCTCATTTTCGACGCTTGCACCCCAGAGTCGTCTGTTCGATTTGCGTAACGTGCGTTTCGAATAATTTGGCGATATAAAATGCCTCAAGTTGTAAGGCTGCACCTTCATTAACACGTATATATAGTGGAAGTAATACATGACGGCTGAGTCGAATTTGATTCAGTTCTCACGGCACAAATCCTCGTCGCGTACCCCAGATGACGAGACTTCAACCGTCTGCAATAAATATAAAAATAAGGGTTTTTATTTACACTGTTTAGTGTTCTAACATCGAAAGCTCGATGACCTTCTTTAATATCTTATCATCTTGCTCTTCTTCATGATGTTTTTCTTGATGCACTTCTTGAGGATAACCCATGCTATGTCGGGTACGGCTCAGGCCCTCAAAGCTTGTTGCTTGGGGCCCATGAAACGCAAAATGAATTTCAGACTCAGATAATGCGAGAGCGGCTTTCAACTGTATGTCTTCTTCTAAATTTGGTCTTGAGGCTTCAGCCTCATGCTTCGATAGAGCGAGGGTGGCGGCCAAATCATCTTCTTGCTCATCACGAACACCTTTACTGTCCTTGTGCGCACAGCTCACGCTCAAGGCCAAAGCCATACTTAGCTCGTCTTGCTCGCTGTCGAAATTTGCACCGTTATACTTGTCCGCAAGTAGTATTTCCTGGAGCCGTTGATGTTCTTGCTCTTCATAATCCGCCACCTGAGACTTTATATGTTGATTGACCGCTCGCCTGTTTTTCAAATCGATCGCTTGCGGTGCGTTAGGTTTTTTTTTCGCGAAAACCTCCTCTCCATATCTGAAGTATTGTATAGCATCTTCACACACGATAATCCCGCAAGACCCGGTGGGTGCAAACTGTATTTTCAGGATTGGCATGACTCCGTGCCTAGTAAATTTTCGAGAGATCTTGGTCCCCTCTCGCAAATACTTGCCAGAGTGTGCATCATAAAAATGCACCCAATCGGCCAAGGCTCCAATCGCGATGATTGTGCTATTCAATGCAACTTTAGTGAACGGTTCGATTCCTTGTGGGGTTCGATCGTCCTGGAATGGCATGATTCTGGTTTTGAAGGGCACTGTACCATCAAGATCTCTGATGTTAAAGACGCCAACGCTCCCATCCGAGAAGGTGAGAGCAAATAGAAGACCATCGCCCCCAGCTATATCTCGGTTTCTGCTGGCATCCGTGTCTTGTAATGTACCATCGATTATTGAAAGACTCTCGGGAACATTACCTTCCAGGGCTCTGATTGAGTCGGATCCGTAGTGGAAAACTCTAAACTGATTCTCATGACCAATGATAACATTCCTATCGTGAAAATCTACTTCGAAAGTTGTTGGTTGTGCGCCAAATAGCCAGCCATGCTTGAGTGAAATTCTCAGTCCTGTGTTGGTGAAGTCGATGACATGTAAGTGGGTTTCAGAGGCAATTATCACGACCGTCTTAAAGTCAGTTCTGAGGTCCACGCAAGTAAGATCCAAGTCTATTTTGTTGGCCTCGAGTCCTGAAAGACTCCAGAATGTCAAAGTTCCGTTCTGAGCCACAGACACGATGTCGGACTTCTCTTTATGTTTATCCGGAGACTTGTTGATCCTCACGGCGGCAATCGGTGACTGGGATTGCGTGAGATGTTTCACTGAAGTTTGGTTGGACCCCGATGAAGTTGATGTTATTAAGTTCTTCAAAAAAAGGTCACCTCCTCTATTGGCAACACAAGAGTAATTCCATGAGACATCAAAGGCAGCAATGTCATCAAGCAAATTGCTTTCTGGTATGAAGACTTGATTTTTGCCCAGTGTAAGTGTACACAGCGATATCGTGCCTGAAAGCTGTGAGAAAGTCATGAGTCTATCATTGACAAAGTCAACCTCGACCTGGTTGATGCGCCCGAACAGGTTATTCACCAATTGATACAGTCGCGAGTAGGCCTTTGCTTTGGCCCACCTACGAAGACTCGCCATTCTGCCGAAATATTCCAGGATCCAGATCTTGGATCGGGTGGCAGAAGCGAATATCTTTCCTGTCCCAAGACGATTATCGAAAGCTTTTATCCATGTGTTTTTATCCAGAACTGCATCATTCCATTTGCGGCATACCAATCGCAAATCTTTTAGGTCCACTGGAGAGACGTTGGCAAAGATGAGAATGAAAATCTCTATAGGTAAGTCATTGATGTGAGCTCGCGGTGATTCGATGGTCTGTCTCGGTCTTTCTGTAGTATTGCCGAGCGAGTCCTGGTGCATTAAATAAATTGGAATAAAAGAGTCGCTTTCTCAAAATTATTGAACAATGTGAAAATTTTTTTTGCAGAACAATGATATCAAAAATAAAAAGATATGTCTCGGGCTTCCGTGTGACAAACGAGGTTGTTTTCCACGGAAGGCAAATCAGTTGACTTGCTGATAGACTTGAGTCACGTGTCGCGGCGGTGATGCGATCGGTCGGTAGACTGGTAATAAATCGCGACGCCGTAATACAGATCGAGCACCGCACGTACTCAGTAAGCACGCTAGCCTGGACTCGAATGCGACTAAGACACCGTCGCCCATTCAAAGCAAGCTAAGGATAAAAAAGTTGAATTTCAATCTGCATCTTTGATGAGAAGCTCTCTTCAAATTTAGCACGTCATTAAACGCTTGAAATACAAAGAGAATGTTGTCTCTGACGACGTGCGCCAGGGCTTCTTGTTTGTGCGTGCATATTACCGAAACAAGCTGCCGGTTTCGCAGCTAACAAATTTTCAGTTTTAACTTTCGGCTTGTCGGTTCAAAATTGTCGCTTTTCTTTGGTCGCTTCTCAACAATATTGCCTCATCCAGAATGACCGATCTGAATCTCGAGCCAGTGCAAGAAGTCACGCTTAGAATCCGACTTCCCGCTAGTATAGGAGCAAATGTTGACTTTGTCGAAACAACCCATACTTTGCAAGAAACCATTTCTGACGTTAAAGAAGCATTGGCAGCCGCGCCTCAATTAAGCAGTGTGACGAACTACTCTCTTGTTTTCGAGGGCTGTAAGGTCACGGATCTATTTGATGATTTTGACCCATTATGTGAAGCTTTGTGTAACAGAACCGGCTATATTGATCTCTCTTTGGTAGAAAGGCCATACAACTTGAAAGATGTCTACGAACATCTCATCAAATTTAGAGAAAACATTGGTATGCACTTTTACGACCACGCGTCTCGTTCATTCAGCGCCGCGTCTGGCTTTTCGAAATTCAACTCTCTTGGCTTGACGGACATTAAAGTCAAGCTGGAGAACAATGAATCTTTTGTTAGCCAAGATAACGAAGAGACTAAGATTCCGGAAGCGTTTTCGCTCAACGAAGAGGACTTTACTTCCATGAAAGCAACTGCTGAAATCGTTTTAGAAGCAAACCCTCGAAGCCTTTCTGAGCATGTTGCAGCAGAATCGGTATTGAATAAATGGAGCCTTCCAATAAAGTCTCTCACTTTGAGTCAGTGGAACCCTGTTCCTCAGCAGCAAAAGTTGAAAGGAGACTTGTTATATTTGACGTTGACTACCTTGGAAAGTGAAACATTTTCAATCACTTGCCATGCATCCGGTTTTTTTGTGAGCAAGTTGTCGAATGCTAATTTCAACCCTTCTTTGAAAGTCAATGAGAAGGGATCATTCCATAAGGAGTACCTCTTGCATAGCTTGATCGAAAAATTGTCAGAAAAATTTTCGTCAACCATCTCGCAAAACAAAGAAGCTTTGGGATTGGCCTCGCAGTTCTCAGAAAGTTATTTGATTCCTTCGCAAGTGTTATCCAAATTTACATGGGCAGTTGACGAGAAACAAATCAAATCGCAATGTGTGCCGGACTATTCGAGATCTCAAATCCCCGTCTTCTCTCATGGCATTGATGGTGCCGATTTTGTCAAGGACTGGAACGATGAATTCCAGGGCATTAAAGAATTTCCTCGCGATACGTTTAACGAGCGTCTTCTCAGAGACAAATTGCTTAATAAGTATATCCAGGACTTCAACAAGACTGCTGTCTCTACCGCTATCGAAATTGTTAATGGCAACTTAGTGCCTCTCAATCCCAATGAAAGTCGTGATAAGCACATATACTTGAGGAATAACATATTCTACAGCTTTGGTGTGGATGCAACGGGCGCCCATGAGAAAAGCGGAGGAGACGAGGCTGCTCGTTATTGTTTTGGAAAGGATATTTCTTCAGTGAAGCTTCTCAACAGAATTGATGCCAATGGCGTTTGCAATTTGCTTTCCTGTGTTGTTGACTACTTAGGCCAGCGCGTGGTATGTCAAGCTCCAGTTCCAGGGGTTTTCAACGATCAAGTTGACGAAAGTGGCAAATGCCTCGACAAAGTCGCTTACGGATTTTCTATCGACGAAAACAAAATCAATGTGGACAGTAAATTTGAAGACATTTTGAAGCCTATTGCAGAGGCATTCCACTTGAAGACTCACTCGGTCGAGCTTTTCAGTGGTGCTTCGACCAACGGTAAGGAATTGATTGTTTCGAAAGACACCAAGGGTCTCGTTGGTACTGATGGCAGAAAGTATTTGATTGATTTATACAGAACCACCCCACTTGATATTGACTTCATCGAGTCCCACTTTGATGAGTCTTCGGATCAAACATACCCTCACAAAGAAGCTTCTTTGAGACACGAAGCTGTTGAGGAATGGTATAAGAGGAAAGCTGCTGCATTTTTCAAGGTTGAGACTGAACGTTTAGAAAAGGAAGGTGCGCATGAAGGCGAATCCAAGCAACAGATAGCAATCCCATTCAATCAAATCACATTTAATCCGGACACCTTTACTGGCGTGAACGAGTTGCATGAGGATCAGCAGACTGTGAGGGAGATGTCCGAGTTCGTTAGAAAGCATTTAATTCCAGAATTTCTCAAGGATGTTTCTGAAAATGCAGTGCCATATGATGGCGCTCAATTATCTGATTATTTGCACAGGAGTGGAATCAACATCAGATATTTGGGCGAAGTTGCCAGGCAAGCTTTAAAAAAGGCACAAAACTTTGAATCCTCTAGCAAGGAAACAATCGCCCTGAATGAGGTTATCTTGAAAGACTATGAGCGCAAGAGTTCTGACGCGTATCACGAGTCCAATTCCGTGGACGCGCAAAAATCAGAAATGAAGGCAAGTGACTCAAAGCAAGCTGAAAGCGAGAAGACGGGAGAAGCTACTGCCGCAAAGTTGATTCCTATAGTTGCCAACATGACAGCGCTACACGGTCTTTGTGTGCAAGAGATGATCGCAAGGGCATCAAAACACTTTTTACGTAAGCATGGAAACGACGTGCCAAATCTCTTGATGCCCCATTTTGTCTCTCATTTTCACAACTGTTTGTTGGGATCTAAAATCACAAGCCTGCCTTCTGTGAACATCGAGGAGCTGATCAAAGGATTATTCAGCGAGAAGGAGTTGGCATTCATCAAATTTGATTCTTCGTCGGTCTTGGAGTCCCTTGCAAAGGAGGTGCTTATTCGATTCAGATTTACTCTAGGCAAAAATTGGGTTGAGGAAATCAAGTCTTTGCAGCTTCTTAGAGAAATTGCTTTAAAGTTTGGAATTCAGTGGAAAGCGCAAGAATACGCTTTTGACAATGGGCAGTTGAGTGCAAATTTTCCAGCTGAGCCTGTTCAGGAGCCATCAATAGGCAAAAAAGGGAAGAAAAAGTCCCAAAGTCCCTCATCTAACATTGCCAAGGCGGTTGTCAGGCATGTCACTTTCTTATCGGATGACATTGTTTCTTTCGTTCCAAAGGTGAAAGATTCATCGTACAGATGTTCTTTCGTGGATGAAGTCTTCGAGACTGCAAGAATGCAAATTCAAGAGGGCCAGAAACAAATTGGGTTAGATCTTTTGACTGAACTAGTTGCATTCTACCAACAAATTTACGGAAACGTGCATCAAGAAACCACCGGTTTCTACTCGACTTTGGCGCAAATATATTCTGAATGTGGCTTGCACGCCGAAGCATCTATTATTGCCAGAAAGTCGGCTATATTGCATGAGAGATTGACTGGCTTAGACAGCTACGAAACGATCAATTCTTATGTCAAAGCTTCGTACTTCGACTCTTTAAACCGGGATCACGCGAGTGCTTTCAAAATGAACCTTAGGGCTTTTCAGGACTGGAGTGTGGTTTACGGGCCTGATCATCCAAACACAGTCAACACGTTCTCAAGCTTTGGTACCATTTTGCAGCAAATGAAACTCACCTCTGAGGCTAAGAAGTTTTTCACCATGGCATTGGAGCTCTCAATTAAACTAAATGGAGAACTTTCCGATATCACTGCGATGCTCAGACATCGTTTGGCGGTCATGCTTGTGCAAACCAATGAGTACAAGCTCGCTTCGGAAAACTTTAAAAAGGCTGCTTTTGCTTTCAACAGAATCGTTGGCCCCGATGACGTTCTTTCAAAGGAATGTTATAGCTTTGCTACGAATCTTGCCAAGTACTTAGCCTTCTCTGAGCAGCAATTGGCCGAGCAGAAAAAGGCGCTTGCTCATCAGGGAATTAAGAAGACAAAAAACATTATGAAGCCGGCCAAAGCTGCAACAACTAAATCAAAAAAAGAGAGGAAAGGCGACCTGGCAACCCCTGACCCGGAGATTGCTAGCAAGTCTGTCGACGAGATTTTGCAATTCATCGAGGGTAGCCTGAAGGGGAAGAAGCGCGACAGATGAATGGAATGGGATCTCGCTTCGTAGGGGTGTATCTTGTATTTACCTTTTTGTATACCTACTGCGACGTCATTTACAGACAGCAAATTTATATGATATGATTTATTGTGGGTTTGAAAAATCCGATTTATAAGCTCGAATGTAGGTAGAAGTCTGACTTAACGATCAGCTTGCAAGGAATAGCTGACCAAAACTTTTCCCACATTCTTGTCTTTGTCTCTGATTCCTGCGACCAAGTTGTGCTCCAAACTGGTGACAGCGCTCAATGAAATGTCTTTATCAGTAACCAAATGTAGTATCAAATTCAATCTCGCGCCCGCCGTCAACACTGACAAGTCTGCTAGCTGAAAACCAGTTTGCATTGCTCTTGATACATTCAGCACTTCCGCATCCACAATCAGCTTGATCTGAATAAACTCCTCGGACTTGTGCTGGGCGCCTCGGTCAATAAGTTCGAACCATGCCTCCTTGAAGCTTCCCAATCCCGCCTTGATAATCAACGCTGAAACAACAAGGCCACCGACTGCATCCAACCACGACCAGCCCAAAATAACGCCACTTGTTACTGTTATGAACGCGACACCGGCTGTCAAGGAATCGACTCGATGATGCCAGGCATTAGCGATGAGAACTTTAGAGTTGGTTTCATTCGCGACACTCATAGTCTTGCGGTAAAGAATTTCTTTTAGTCCAATAGATGACAAAGCAAGCCATGCCGCGTTTATGTTAGGAAGAACCTTTTCTGACGAGCCCGCGACCGCGTGAGAGTGAGAGTGGTCAGATGTAACTGTAGAGTCAAGGGTATGAGAGTGAGAATGCACCTGCAATACCAGCAAATACTCGTAGATGTACGAGGGCAAAAAAATTTCGGAAATCTGTAATAAAGATGACCACCCTACGGTGAAGCCAGCAAAGAGAAGTACACCTGCCACAGCAAATGTGCCTGCTGACTCTAGTTTGCCGTAACCCAATGGGTATTTGGAGAAAGACCCCTCTTTCAGTGCAACATTTACGGTTGCCAACGTCAAAAAATCTGCAATCATATCAGAGACAGAGTGGATCGCGTCTGCAATCAAAGCTTGGGAGTGAAAGTATACACCCCCCACAGCTTTTGTACCTGCCATGAGAACATTTACCACAAGCCCAATCCAAGTGATTCGAACTGCGGGATTCGTGAGAAAGCCCTTGCCCAATAGTTCATTGTGCTGATGAGAATGTGAATGCGAGTGGAACAACGATGTGCGGTCGTGGCTATGGCTGTGATTGGGAAATACGTGCTCTTTCTCGTGTGAATGTGAATGTTTCATGTCAATCGAGGGTCCGGACCGCATATTGTTATTAGTCGTGACAGCAGAAATTGGTTTGCTCTCCCGCACATTGGATGGTGTGGTCATATTTAAATTAGTGCTATTGAAAAAAAATCTCCGACCAGGTTTTTTTCTTAGCTGTAAAGTAGTAGATCGAGTATTCAGTGGTGTGAGTGCTATACTGACACCAAAACTGGGTTTGTAGGTGCTCGCGTGCGGCAGCCCCGGAAAAAACGTTGCGAAGCTTCGTTTCCCGGTCAACCAAGTGGGCGAAAGAAAATGCATATGCCTGCCCGATAGCTTTGAAAATATGGAGTACATAGCCTGTGAGCCTGCTAGATTGAGAATTTGAAAAGACTGCCTGTTTTCAAAAGTTATTAGTGACTGCATGGAATCACTCTTTCTGGTGAGAGTCAAGTGTGCTTTGGTATAGTCTCTTCTAGGATGCTGTCCCCGTAAGTACCTTAATTCTTCAAACCGGCGTCTTCTTAGCAACTATGCCTTAGATATTAGAATCTTACGCTTGGTTTAGGATGGTAGATGATCAGCTACATGGGAACTTGAAAGTGCATCGACCCGATCGGCCCACCGCGATAGCGCGTATAGACAGGTTTGTCATTGGTGGATAAAGAAATCTTCACGGGTCGAGAAATCCTTTTGAAAACTCAGGCAAACTTTTATTATATGGGTCTGCTTGTAAGTCTTGATGAACTCATGGGTATAAGAAGTTTTTTTAAACCCTACGCAATGCGTTCCAGACCATATACAATTTTGTTCTTGAATTTCTTTTATTACTTGTTCATGATTTTCCCAACGTTTTGCTGTAAATATCTCAATTTTTTTTTATGTTCACATCAAAATTCCACAGAAATCCTCAAATGTCATGGGAAACATCTGATTTTTGAGACATAAGTTCAATTAAATGAATCTCTTTCGGAATTGAGAGTTGAGTCTTACAATCTGCAATCTGCACATATACGATATCAAGTCCTAGCCAAAAAGTTTCGCAACCGCATCAAGTTTGGAAACACTCAGGTCTTTGCTCTCTTCCTCTCGCAAAACCTCCTCTTTTTTGGATGATACGGTATCTGAAGCGATACGGTGACTTTCTTCACGATTATAAACCTCCGTGGAGGGATCCTCCCACTGAGATCCCCATGTTGGGTCCCCCAAAGCAACACGAATTTTCGAAATAGCAATTTGCTTGTCTTGTGCCTGTCGAAGCTTAGCTTGAAGACCATCAGCGGGCCTAATCACATGCATGAAGTTGCAATGGTCACCACGTGTGCACGAATTCGTGTCATGTGCTCTACAGTTGGCCTCGCGAAAATTCGTCACCGGTGATAGCTCACAGTAGACCGGGCGGCCGCTATACCACTCTTGATTTAGGATCATTACAGCATCAATAGCTGCCTGGGCAAGTGTAAAGCGAACGTAAACATTACCACTTAGATGGAAATTTTCATTTTCGCAAACGACAACCTGCTCCACCACGCCAACAGAAGCCAACTTTCGAAAGATATCGCTATAGAAATGATTGAAAGCTTCCTTGACTTGCTTTTCGTTCATGGAGTCACCATCATTTGTCGAAACTTTGGGATTCTGGTATAGGTTAGCTAGAAGAACCGTCTTAGATTCTGCGGGCTTGACGTGTTTCCTTGAGCACTTTTCTCCATGCCTGCAAGCACCGATTTTTTGGTAAAATGTACATATCGGTCTATCCATTTCGATTTAAACCCAGCTGTTGGTACAGATTGATAAGGTATTCAATTTCACGTGTTCATGACGAAAGAGAAGACCACGGAATATAATGACATCTTGAGTGCAGAGTTCAGGTTCATGCAGGCTTAGAAGCGAAGACGATCAATAGAACGCAACAAATCAAGACGCAACAAATCAAGAGATATGAGTAGGGATTTTCTTGTTTTATTTCCTATAAAAATTGTGTTAATGCTCATAATGTATGACAATCTATCTTGAATAATGACAAGCCACTAACTTGAGCGATATTAAGACACGAAATTGAGAATTGCTTGTAAGTGTGTGTTACTGCTTCACAGCTGATCAACCAAGCAAAACACGCATGTACTGCCCCTCAATCAGCCTTTAACTGCAAAAGCGGGCATTGCGTGAAGTAAATGAAAAAACTTGGACTAAAAACAGAAAACTTGGTCGCCTGGCAGAGACTTCATAGACGTCTTTTCCCAACCTAAATCGCAGGAAACACCGATCAAATTTTTCTTCATCTCCGGAGGTCCACATATGAAAAGCCTATTGTCTCTGGAAGACTTAGGCATATATTTCTCGATCATTTCCTTGGTTATGTATCCGGTTTCTCCCTCCCAGGTAGCAGATGGCTTCGTCACAGTGTAATGCACAGTGAAGTCAGGATACTTTTTGGCAATTTCATCAAGCTCGCTCTTCAACAAAATATCATTTTCTGTCTCATTACCAAAAAGTAAAGTGAGCTTGGTCTTGTCTTCCGGCGTAGTGATCACTCTCGTAATCACTTGCAAAATGGGGGTTATACCTGATCCGCCAGCAACAAGACCAATGTGATCAGCCATATTTGTGGTATAATCTAATCTTCCGACTGGCCCTCTGAATTTGACGGTTTGTCCTTCTCTCAACATAGCAAATCTCCTGGACACCTTACCATTGGCATACGATTTCACCAATATATCGAAGAATCCAGTGTCAAATCTGTTAGAAATAGGAGAATAGTACCTCACCTCATCCTTGCCGTCGATGTCAAAACAACATGCAACATGGTGGCCCGCCGGGATGTCCAACACCTCGTCCTCATGAAATAATTTGAACCTATAAATTGCGGAGTTTTTGGAGATGACGGTCTTGTCAATGAGCTCTAAGTCATTCCACTTAACGGGGTCAATGGATTTTCTACGCCTCCAAGCCTCCCAAAAATTGAGCGTGCAAATGATCGCTGTGAATGTGATGGTGTAGGGGAGGTAGTGGTAGTCAATGATGCATGTGCCAAACATGATAAGAGCCACTGGAATATAGATTCCGTGAAGTGGCTGCTTGAGCAATTCTCTATTATCTTTGAACTCAGACATTGATAGTCGGGAGGAAGATCCGGCAGGTCCAATTAGCGTGACTGCCTATGAGAGCTCGAGTCTTGAATGCGGACAGTGGATCACATGTGCTTTCACGCGAAAGGATAAAAAAAAAACACACCTCCGAGGACAAACATCAGTGCATTTTTCATCAATGCACTTCAATGCATATTTGAGCCGCGAGTAAATTGCAAGATGTTGAAATCATAACCATTCCGTGGTGCAAGATCAATTTTCTTGATTGTTATGACTTCGTGTTTTTCGGTCTTCTCATTGATTGAAGCTCGTTGACTAGATTGAAGCTTGACGACTAGAATGCAGCTTATGAGCATTAGCATTCGAAAATCAAACTAAACTATAGTGGGTATATAAAGTACGTGTTCGCTCAGTACTCTTCCTCTTCCTCTGGGAAAGAATCAGTTCCGACTTCCTCATAGTCTCTTTCCAACGCCGCCAAATCTTCTCTGGCCTCGGTAAATTCACCCTCTTCCATACCCTCTCCCACGTACCAATGAACAAACGCTCTCTTCGAGTACATCAAGTCAAACTTCTTGTCAATTCTCTTCCACGCTTCCGCAATGGCCGTGGTATTGGATAACATACAGACAGCCCTCTTTGCAGAAGCCAACTCAGAGCCTTCAATAGCAGTTGGCGGCTGGTAGCAAATACCAATCTTGAAGCCAGTTGGACACCAGTCGACCAATTGGACAGTTTTCTTGGCCTTGATCTGAGCAACAGAGTTCTGCACGTCTCTAGTCACGACATCACCACGGTATAATAAGCATGTGGCCATATACTTGCCAACCCTTGGGTCACACTTCACCAACTGATTTCCTGGTTCGAAGCATGAAGCGGTGATCTCAGAGACGGAGTTTGCCTCGTGACTTGCTCTGCTCTTAGAAAATACTGGCGCATACGACACCAAGGGGAAATGGATCCTTGGGTATGGCACCAAATTAGTCTGGAATTCATTCAAGTCAACATTCAAAGAGCCATCAAATCTCAACGACGCTGTCACAGAGGACACCACCTGGGCGATCAAGCTGTTCAACGAGCCGAAACTTGGTCTTGAAACGTCCAAGTTCCTGCGACACATATCGTAGATGGCTTCGTTATCTACCATGAACGTACAGTCAGCATGTTCCAAGGTGGTGTGTGTCGTCAAGACAGTGTTGTATGGTTCAACAACAGACGTGGAGAGCTGAGGAGCGGGATAGACGGCAAATTCTAACTTAGATTTCTTGCCGTAGTCAACAGACAACAGTTCCAAAAGCAAGGAGCCCAATCCAGAACCCGTACCACCTCCCAAAGAGTGGGTGAAGAGAAATCCCTGTAAGCCATCACATTGGTCCGACATCCTCCTAACTCTGTCCAAGACATCGTCCAAGATCTCTCTGCCCACTGTATAATGACCTCTCGCGTAATTATTAGCAGCATCCTCTTTACCAGCAATTAATTGCTCAGGGTGAAACAAATCTTTATAAGCGCCAGTGCGTACCTCGTCGATCACATTTGGCTCTAAGTCCACATACAATGCTCTTGGCACGTACTTACCGGACCCAGTCTCGGAAAAAAACGTAGAAAACCCTTCTTCACCCCCCTTTGGTCTATCAAGGCCCTCTTGCAAGTATCCATCCTTCCTAATACCGTGTTCTTGTGAATACAATTCCCAACATGCGTTACCGATTTGGCACCCGGCCTGACCCACTATCATTGTTAGTAAACTTGCTATTTGTTCAGACGCCAATATACCTCAGAAGCAAAGTTTTGCACTCATTCTTCGGCGTGGAATATTTTGAATTGCTCAGAAATATCTCTTGAGTGCTAGCTCGAGATGATCCACGCCCGAGCGTTCACGTTTCAGGTTACTTGAGGAATTATTCAGGTACCAGAAGCAAGATGAGAAGCCAAGGCGTAGGCCTATCCCCGGAATAAGAAATAGGAGCTGCTTACACAGACTTCATCACCTCACGAAACTAGGATTCATTGTTCTGGAATGTGGCACTGGCAGGTGGTGTCACTTTTCAAGGTCGCCCGGAGAGAGCAGAATAATTTGGGCTGCATCTGCAAATTTTCAGTCGTGGAGACAAGGAGGCTTATAAGTGATGTCAACACATACCGTTAATGCTGATAACTTCTCTCATGATGAATGATCAAACGATGTGGGAGGGTGCTACGTTCCAAGCAGGGCAGACATTTAGTGCTAAGTGTTTACTTAACGGTAATCACACTACCCAAGGGGCGACTGAGAGATGTACGGCTGTTTATACCTTCCCAATTTGGGCAGAAAATAAATACGACAGTCTACAATAGAGGTGATTGTGGTGATTCAGAGTCTGAAGTCCCGAGTTTTTGTTATACGGCAAGCCGTCACGATACGATGACGCATGGTATATCACAAGCTCGATGAACAATGAAAACTCAAGCTGACAATGTGTGCTAAGCGCGACGTTACAATATAATGTGGTCTGCCAGTTTTTGATCCGTTGACAGCTGGATTTACACACGACGAAGTGAGAACCCCAAAAATGATTTCACATCGAAGTTCTGCGCTTGAAACTAGTTTTTCAATTTATAAGTTCTTTGAAACTTGTCATCGATGTTGACCAAGTAGTATGCACCCGGAGCGATGTCATCAACAGAACACTGAGGCTGGAAGCTTTTCTGCAAATGAGCCTTCTCTCTCAACGCAATGTGTTCAACGTATTCCTCTGGGGTCTTTTTCTGTCTACCCTCACCCAATTTGTATTCCAAGTCCAAGACTTTTGTGATGGCGGAAATGTCGCTCACAACCTTCACAGACAACAAGGTGGAGGCGAGACCAGAACCGTAGGAGAAAACAGAAATTCTCTTATTTTGCAACTCCTCGCTACCTGTGAAAAACAATACAGATGATAAAGACGCCCAACAAGACGCTGTGTACATATTTCCTGTGTTCGTTGGCACCTTCAATGCGGAGGCAAGCCTTCGGTTGGATTCATCTTTTGCGAGGCTAAGAAAAATCTTTTCGATATTCCTATCTGTCAAAGATTGCTCATAAGACACAGTGCTGATTTGCTCAAAAGTCTCCTGGTCCAACTTCCCTCTGAAAGCCTCAGGATTGGACAAGAAATCGTTGTACAACAACCTGGCGAAGGACTTCGTCACCAACTTGCAGGTTGGGACATGGAAGGCTGAATAATCAAAGTAGTCCAAGAAGCCGACAGTCTTGTTGGCATTCTTGGTAATTTTCTTCGAGTAGTTTTTGTACGCGCGATCAACGGATTTTGTGTAGCACGTCAAGGAAAAGTGGCCATCCACAACTGGATATTCCGAGGTGAAATCTGGCTTATAAAAGTCGTATGCGTGTTCCATGTGCGAGCCTCTCACCGAATCAAATACAATGGGGGCATCTGGGCCAATGAGCAAAGCAACGGAGCCAACGCCACCGGTAGGTCTGGCGGCTCCCTTGGAGTAGATGGCAATGTCACCAGCGACAACAATTGCGTCTCTACCATCCCACGAGGAAGACTCCACCCAGTTTACAGCATTTATCACAGCGGATGTACCTCCGTAGCAGGCGTTCACGGTGTCGACGCCCTCAATGTCATCGTTTTCATTGAAAAGCTGCATCAAAACGGATTTCACAGATTTGGACTTGTCCAACAAGGTTTCCGTTCCAACCTCCAATCTACCAATAGAGTTGGGATCAATATTATAATTTTTCAACAACCTCCTGGTGACAGTGAGCGAGAGAGAATAAATGTCTTCTCTATCGGAGACAAAAGCCATATTTGTCTGGCCTAGGCCAATCGTGTATTTGCCGGCAGGAATCTCATCGAATTTCTCCAAATCAGATTGATTCACGTAATTAGTGGGGATGTACACTTCAATAGCTTTGATGCCGACGTTTTGTGGAGCCATTTTGCAAACACTTGTTGTAGATTTTACGATTGAGCGGGCTTTTCAAAAAGAGAACGTGCACTAACTTGAAAATTAGGCCTCCATAAGCGCGCGTGGCCGTCGCTGCAAAAAATCGGTTGAGAAGTAAACGACGGTACGACGCGTCCTGCAGCCTCATGAGGAGTAAAGGCCATTCTGAACAATGAACTCAATGGCTCGTCCCCAATTCAGATATTCGGCCCTGCTTTCAATGCCTCTTCTATAAATTGCCTTCGTTGTATGTTTCTCATTTTTCAAAATTAGAACCGCAATAACCTTATTAAGCACCTGGTAGCATATGGCCTGTATTGTAATGATAGTCATACGATTACGAGACGTGTTCGCGTCTCGAAATGATATCTGTTGCAAATCTGGAGCCGCAGCCAAATGAAACTAGAGAGCAGAGCACCCATTTGTTCAAGGCACGAGCAATCGAGCGAAGGCCGAGTTCGAACCAGAGTATAATGCTTTGCTTTGCTTTTTTTTTTTTTTTGCCGAGCTCAATTTTTCATCATCAAGGTTCCATCACGGTCGTACACCCCAGGGTTCCGCAAATAAGGATCCAACTTGATGTAATTATCAGACAACTGATAGCTTAAATAGATTTTTTCTCTCAAGTATATCGAGCTTGATTCGCTATCAGTACAAGAGACCCACCTACTTGTCGTTCCTATGATTCTTAGAAAAAGGCCGTCCCGTTCTCTTTTTAGCGCAAAATACCTCGCGTCTTTTGGCTTCATGGGCCTTGTATGCTCTGGACCGGGCGTAGCATACAAAAATTCTTTTTGATCTTTTCCACCAAGATACTGCGGAATGTACTTTGGCTCGATGAACTTCTGTAGCTCCTCATATCCCTTGGTAAAATGAATTTTTGAAGCCACCACTGGGTCAAGCCAATTTTTGATAATGCTCCAGACAGTTGAAAAGATCCATGGCGCATTATGAACAATCACGACGCCCAAACTCTCTGGATAATGGGCCTCAAAGATCGACGTTAAAAATTTTACAGGCGCATTATCTGCGTTTTTCAAAGAGAACCCACTTAGGTCAAACATTAACGAGCACAGATCCACAGATTCGTTTACCTCCCTCAAAAATAACCTGCACCACTCAATGATCAACAAGGCATAGCGTTCCGTTCCTTCCAAACTTGAGTCCGAGGCGAAATGTTTTCTAGACTGAAAAATGAAAAGAGGATTTTTATCACGGTCCTGCCCCCTAACAAATGCCTTGTTCACCATGAAATTTTTGACAAAGCCTGGATTGTCTCCTGTAACTACAGATGGCGCATCACCCTCTCGAAGCAAGCTTTCTACTGCCGCCTCATGCTTTCGCCAGTGCAAAGACTTCACAAGCATTTTCATTATTTCCTCGTGATTGTTGGCTCGTGCCCTCACAAATCGCAAGATGAAGTTGTCTATCAAGTCATTTTTCAAGGTGCCTTCAAAGCAGTTGTGTGTGTCCGAGGGGTTGAAATTGTCGAGAAACAGAAAAACTTCTGATCTCTGTAGCAGGCTTCCGTCGTCTTGAATCTGCTTGGTGTCGCCTCGAGTGTCGGATGTCGAATTCGACGCTTCAATCAAAGTTCCTTCTAATGAATCAGAAGCTGTTTGAAAGGACTCAATAGACATTTCGTCTCCAATCAGAGCTTCATTAATCTGAGTAGTTTTTTGATGTCTAGCGAACGTTCGGAGATCCTCCTCGCATGTCAATTCCTGTCGGTAGGGAAGTCTGTTATTCTTCAAAGCGCTCGCCCTGATTTCGCCGAGCTCGACAATAGGGGCACGTTCCTCCACTTTTTTCGAGAAAAGAGATCTTTTCTTTTTCAGCCCCACGTCTGAGCCGTGCATGTGCATGTGTTTTCTTTTCAGTACCACAGAAGAGACAACAAATGCACTTTTATTGCAGATATCTTCATTTGATATATCCACAACATAGCCCCAGTGTTTTAACAAGGTTGCCCAACACTGCTTCAACAGCAACTCTTGCTCTGCATCAAGCGACTGTATTCTCCCTGGTCTATACTCGACATTAGAGGGGTAGACTGGGGGGTAAGTTTTCATCAAATCTAAGTTTGGTGTCAGATTTGAAAACTCATGCAAGAGTCCGTCTCATTCTCGCACACCGCACTTGGGTTGGTGCTCGATTGCGAAGTACCCGGATTCCGTGCGACATAATAACGATCTTTCAAATGCTACAAATGTCCCCTTCATGAGCGACCTCGGTTTGTGCCTAAAATTTATATCATCACAAGTAGCACTCCCGAGAGCAAAGGGGCAAAGCTTAGTAGCGACCCCTCTTGGATGTTAGAAATGTACGCTCTGAGTTATAGAACCTAAAAATCTTACACGCAAGACTTGAAGTTAGCCCGCTAATTGGATTTTGTTGTATACTAGATTGATTGGGTTACTCCAGTTTTATATTATATACTCTCACCTCCTTCTAGGACGCATATGGGCGAGCTTTCTGCCGGTGAAATTTATTCCTGGTGGGGGAGCACTTCCCATTGGATTGCCAAACGCCGGAGGGGTGCCTTCGCGGCTGGCTTGCCCGAAGCTGCCAGGAACACTGTTCAATGTACCTGTAGCAGAGTTGTTTGAAAACGAAAACCCATTTGGCTGTGTTTGGGGTTGTGCATGGGGCTGTGCTTGGGACTGTCCGGGATTGAATTGACCATTTTGAGGCTGTCCGAATCCACCAAACGTTGGTGTGACACTTCTTGAGGTGCCACCAAACACACTTGATGGCGCTGACGGGTTACTGAAACCCCCAAAAGCAGGATTACCTACCTGATTTCCATTTTTTGAATCCGCACCAAACCCAAATCCTGGATTCGAAGGAGTTGCTGATCTACTTCCACCTAAAGCGGATACAGCTGTGTTGCTGAAGCTAAAGCCGTTGGCAGAATTAAAACCTGCTGTTTGTGCGAAAGGAGCTGGCAGACGCCCTGATTGTGGTAAAGTAGGCTTCTGTGCCACAGCAAAATTGAAGCCAGAGGCAGGAGCGTTGCTTCCCGCTCCAAAAATCGAAGCTGGGTCTGCGGATGCGGTTTGACCAAAGCTGAACGTTGACGCATTTCCCGATGCTTGTTGAGCCGGATGTGGGTTTCCGAACGAAAACGAAGGTATTGCGGTCGGCTCAGAGGAAGGAGTTTGGCCGCCAAACATTCCTGGCTTTGACCCAATGCTTTGGTTGGGGCTAGCTTTTTTGGCAGAATCCTCAGCTTTTGGATCTGATATCAGTGCATCGTTTGCTTTCTGCCCGCCGGATGCCAGAAACGAGAACGAAGGCGAACTTTTCGCTACATCTGAAGAATGTCCAAACAAAAAGGTCAGAGATGGACCAGGTTTCGTAGGAGCTTTTTCGAAGGAGAATTTGGGAGCTTCTCCACTCACCGTGCTAGACACATCCACCCTAGATTTAAACATTGTGCTTTCTGAGGCCGGATCTGCAGAATTCAAGTGTGTAGATGGCTTTTTACCAAACAGAAATAAGTTGTCACCGGAGGAGCCCGAAACAGGTGCCTCGGCTAAATTAGCCTGAGCCGCGATCGTCCTTTCTGGAGCAACGACAGCATTATCACCATGCGGATCTGGAGCTTTAGTCTTCGAGCTTGATATCTCTTTTGTTCCAGTTTCCTTCGGCTTCGCATCAAAGTCAAATTCTGGTGCTTTTTTTGCCAGTTGACCAAAAAGGTTTCCTGATCCATCTAATTTTGAAAGAGCTGCTTTTGAGCCTAGATTGAAGAGGCCGTTAGGCCTGTCGTCTGTGATACTCTTCGGGACGTTGCTAGCATCGGTGTTTTCAGAAGCGAGCGCCGGTGACTTGAAGCTACTGAACGCAATCTTGACTGGAGAAGGATCCGCCAACTTCTCACCAACCTTACCCCCATCTACTTCCCCTTTCGAAAGGAGACTTGATTCAGAGAGCGATTGACTTGCGCCGCTTTGGAACGAAGGCTTGGAAATACCCGTTTTTTCCGTGACTTTCCCAATTGAAGATTGTGCGATTTGACTTCCCGCTTTTGTATGCATGCCCCCGAAGCTGAAGGCGGGCTTTGAAGTTTCCTTATCTTTTCCAGAAGTTCCGAATGAAAACAAAGGTTGCTTCACGGAGTCACCGAGGCCGGTTCCATCGTTTTTTGGAAGAAGCGCTGTCTCTGGCACGCCGTTTTTTTCGCTAACGTTCGTAAGATGATCACCAGATGCTAAATCTTTCCCTGACTTTAGGGTTGATTCTTCTAACGCAAAATCAATGTTATCGTCATTAACTTTATCAAAAGAGTCTGTTTTCTTTGTGGAGACAGTCTTCGCGTTACATGATGTGGGTGTATCAATTTTGGGCTTTCTTTTCTCGAAGATGAAAGAAACTTTGTCTTTTTGAATATCGAATTTAAAAGCAGAACTTGGTCCAACTTTTGAATGGTCCAGTGACACGGACTGTTCTTTAAATCTTTTTCCCACTGAGAGCACGTTGCTTCCCTGATCGTGCTCATCATTGAGGCGTTCTCTACTTATTCCGAACCGAAGCGCTTCTTCAAGGCCCGGGCGTTGACTCAATGATCCACGCCTTTTCAATGGTAACGCACGTGACTCATCATCTGGCAATAACTTCTCTGAGATCTTTTTGGGTTTGATATGGAATTGTGGCTCTTTCACTGATGCTAGAATGCTCTGGAATTTCTGCTCAGTATTGATTGGCGTCTCGATTTCGGCAGGATCGTAAATGAACTCACCTGAAAATACGCCAGGGCTCTTTTTCGACTTTATGTGCTTCCTATTTTGCAAAGCAAGTTTAGTTCTAAGCGCATTGAACTTGAGTGAGGTTTGCAGAGTTTCTGTTTGCGTGAACGAGTCCACTTTGTTGTTTGTCAGAAAATTTGACGTTGGTTCGTCGGGTTCTGTCAGGTAAAGACGGCTCTGCAAAAACTCTGTCGCCTCTATCGACTTCTTCATCTGCAACAAGCGATGCCGTTCTCTCGGATCTAAATTAATGAAGGGAGGCCGAGCAGGACCGCTGGCATTGTCTTCATAGATTGATGCCATGTGTTGATCCGGAAATTTGAGTGCCATTTGATTTTCGATCATGCTCTTCGGGTTGTGATACAAACTCCCTTCCTCTGGGTCTCTCGGTAGAGAACGAGACTTTGGCACGTGGACACTTGGAGAAATTTCCCTTGCTAATTGTGATTCCGGATTTGCGCCCAATCTTGTGAATTCACCATCTACATCGTAGCTTTGCTGTCGAGACTGTGCCGAATCGTACATCATTTCGACCATGCCCTTCCCGGCAGGTGCACTTATAGAAGAGCGAGGTATTGTCAAACTTTGGCGTTTTATGTTGTCATTGATCGACATCCTCCTCTTCCGGGAAATGAATGAGTTGGGCATCTCTTCATTCTCAGAACCACTATTCTCAAATGCAAGTTTGCTAGTTTCAGGTAGATCCGGAGGCATTAAACTCGGTTTGAAGAGGACATTTTTCAAGGCTGAGAACACCGATATTAGTCTCTTCTTCTTTGGCTGGCCCTGGAAGTTTTGATCAGGAAGAGGACTCACTGTTCGCTTCATCTTTTTAATTCAAACAAAAAGTGACTTGAGCCTTTCTTCTCTTATTTTATTTTGTATATATTTAAAAGTTGCTGTGATCTCATCTTTTCTGGAGTTTGTATAATCACACCCGTACCCCATGATCAGCTGTCAACGATGCAATCAATTCTAATTAAAATGGCCGCAAATTGATTCTGTTTACTGACTACAAAATCATTACAATAAGTAGTATATATAGGGTGGTTATTTTCCACTTATGGTCGGAGGTCATCACTCTCCATGCTGCACATATCAAATGTTGCCCTATGCTGACGGGTTTCTCCGGCATTGAGGTGAAGTGGTTGTCCAGCATGATCAAATACGCTTTCCGGCGCCACGTCATAATAGTCTTGAGCAGGATTTCTGAGCTCAGCGAACGGATTCTTTCTTGAAACCTCATCAATTTCTTTGACTAGTCTTATCGTAGAATTTTCCCCATAGTTCACACCGTACAGCACAGAGAGGGGAATGATACCTTGGACCCATGCATCAACGATCCTAGCCCTTTGTTTTGTACCCAACCTAGAAATTGGAAACTCACCCTTTTTTATGAAAGCAACGATATCAACAATCAAATGATGCTTGCCGAAAACAGTATTCACAATCATAGGAACGAGAGCTGATAGGCTTCTAGACCTCTTTGCCTCACACACCACGATCGTGTAATCGGAGCACTTAAAAACGCACGAGCCATTTTTGTAAATATCACTATGGCATGCTTCGATGGTGCTCTCAATATCAAGAGGAAAATGATGAAGGCCCATAACCTCAAATGTATCTGAGATCTTTCCCAAAACAAAAAGTGGCTGAAATGATGTCACTTCTTGATTAAGGTCGCTGAAGTTATTTTTTGTGATGGAGATATGATGCAAAAACCCGAGATCGCCTGTTCGGAGAAATTTTCGCTCATCTCTTTCCCCTGTGATTTTTCCGACAAATTGTTTTTTCACAAAATTATCTATCGGACCCTTAGGTCCATTCGTGAAGGAGGTAAGATTTGCTTCAGAGTTAACCCATATCTCACCAAATTCACCCTCCCTGCAAACATTGCAGGTCTCTGGATTCACGATGGCAATCTCTGTACAAACAGGTACCATACCCGAGTCTTGAATCCTCAAGGCATTCGGGTGTTCAGCTTGATTGACTATTGAAATGTACCCTTGCCGCAAAGCAACAGGATCCAAGAATAAATCCACAGGAGCGACTGTCATGTAAGATCTTGTTGAAATGATAGGGTTGAAGCAATGATTATACACCGCAGACATTGAGGCGGCGTTGAGTTTAGCCTGCAGAAAAATATTGGCAATTTTTCTCAACAAATCAATTTCAACCCTGCCATCGGTGCTTATCATCATATTTTTTAACGTGGACAAGTTGAAACCCTTAGGGGTGAACTTAGCCACCGCATACTTTAACATTTGTTCTGTCACGAAGACATCTTTGACCTTGTACTTTGCAAGAGATAAGAAAAACGATAAAGGATTTCCCGCAAAATTGACAGGAGAGCTCAAATAGGTTGTGGTGCCCAAATAAACACCCAAAAGCAGGGCTTGTATCAAGCCAATACCTGAAGAGTGACGCACACACCCCACAATTGAAGATTTGGAGGAAAGATTGCAAGTTTCTTTGAAAACTTTGCAAATGTTAATTATGCATTTATGGCTCAAAGCAGCACCAACCCGGTAGTGATCGGATGTAAAGTTTAGCCACACTAGAGCAGTGATATTCTCATCTCTGAAGTTTGCTGCAGCCTGATATTTCGCAATCTTGGGGTTGAGAGCGGCCAAACTAGAGATCTTCGTTAACTTAGTAGTATTCTTGATGCGTAAGGGCTTGACCCTGCGATGGTTCATCTTTTTGAGCGCATCAGCCACAGGTCCATTCTTCATGAATTTCTCCACTTCATCATTTATAAATATCTCCTGGACATCGAAGTCTTTTATAACGCCCACATAAGCTGGAAAGTCCTCTCCAATTCGGTTGGAATCGAAGGGTAACATCGGTATCGGCACAATTCCCAACATGAAGCACGCATAAAGCATAATATTGAATTCTTCCGACAAGGAATACATCAATATGACGTACTGACCTGGTTTTAGTGTCGACTTTTCAATTACATATTGACAAGCAGCGTATATCCTCTGCTCAAATTTTTTCCATGTCATAGCTTTAGATCCACTTTTTCCTGTTGTATCGATACTTTGATAAGCAACAGCATCAGCGGAGTTGGCGACTCGAAATTTCAAGATGTCGATAATACTTTTGAAGTCAGTAAGCGGAGCACCGGTCTTGTCATCTAGGGTCTTAGACCTATAGTCAACGGTTGAAAATTGAAATGGAAAGCTCAGAAGAGATGAGCTGCGAAGCTCCGATGCATAAGGAGACCAAATACCACCCATCACATCTTCACCACGCGGAATCATACTGATAGCTCGGTTCATGAAAAATTTGATGAAATCAGATCTGAGTGTTCCTTCTAAAAACTGCTTCTTGCAAAGCATGTTGGCTATCTCTAGCCCTCCGCTGCGCATGATCTTAGGTAGAGTGTCACAATCGACGACTACGACACAGAAAAGTCTCAACAGGTGGTGCTTGTTCAATGCGTCGAAACACTTCTTGGCGATGACATTAAGAGTGGCTTCGTTCAAAGGAACAGCACTGTAATCGAATTTGTCCTTAGATTTAGTATTGTTGCTCGAGTTTGTCTCCGGATCGTCAATCACTTTCCTGATGATCTCTGCCTCGACAATGGCCACGGGTAAGTATTCATTCCCGATGAAGACGTCGAATATCGTGCAGTCGTAAACTTGTCTTACCTCGTTGGCAAGCGTTGCCAAAAGATGAGACGAATAGTGATATCTCATGATAGCCCCTAGTGGTTCTGCGCTCAACTTCTTTTGATGCTTATGGTCCATCCAGCTGAGTCTTTGCCTAATTCTGTCTTCGTAGAGTCCAAGAATGTATATTTTGCCCTCATAAGTGAATCCAAGCAAGCCCGTGCGAAGGAATTCCATGTCCAATACGCCGTTTGCCCCCCGACATTTCGCATGAAAGATCAGTTTTGATTCCTTCTTCAATCCGTAAAACCCTCCTGATAAACATGGGCTATCAATCCAAATCTCACCAAGTTCGCCTCTTAGCACTACAGAAGACAGTTCCGGGTTGACAATTGCAAGAGTCGCATCTGGAAGAGGGTATCCAAATGCATCGACGCGCAAAGTATCAGAGCTTTGTTCGTCTGATTCAAATGGATTTGTCTCAAGTATGCAAACTTTATTTTGTGAGAGGGCTTTTTTGTCGATTACCACGGAAGAAAGATCATCACTGTCGCTGTTGCTGATGTCAATTCCCATTGCTTCGGAACGGCCCAACCAGTCTCTCATTGAGATAACCATGCCTCCATATTCGCTCAACGTGAGCATTGGAATTATGGCATTGCGCGAGTGGAGGCATCCAAGAGGTTTGAGATATCTTTCCGACAAAACCTCGATGAATTCACCATCTACTGTGAGTGCGTCAACAAGCACCCACTTCACAGACGAGAAGTCAACTCTTTGTGTTTTAGAGAAGTATCGAGTGGCATTCGGAGCTTTTTGATAATCATAGGTTACTCGTTTTAGTCCCAAAAAGTCGGCAAGTAAAAGATTTGCATGGCATTTCGAAATGATATTAGCGTACAAGCCCTGCACTTCCATGACTTTTGGAGGTGCCCACACCGTGAGATTTCCCGAGTACATAGAGAACATTATTCCTATAATGAGTCCAATGGAAATTCTTATGTCCATTGTAACAAGAAATACTTTTCGCCCCCTTCTTTGAGACTGCGGCGATTGAATGAGACTTCCTCCTGAGTCAGGCAAGCTCAGTAAAGAAGTATCTAAACAATTCATTTGATGAGATATAGTTCTGTGACTGAGAGCAATACCCCGTAACTCTCCAACAGGAGATCTTGAGAACTCAACATAGGCTAAGTCGTTTTTATTTTCATTCGCATCCCTCTTATGCTTTGAATAGACGGCATCCTGCTCAGATTTTTTAGCAGACCCCAAGTCAGTGGTCCTCAAGCGTGAAATTTTGGATGGCCAGATGAAAGGCAGATTGGCTGTATTGAGTTTTTCTAGCTCTTTGGATATAGACTCTGACATCAACACCAACAGAGAAGAAGTGGAGGACATGATGTCGAACATCTCCGTCAAGGAGACATCGTTGTGTATTGGGATAGCAGTCACATTTGCCATTAAGCATCCGAAAAAAGCTACAGCGAACTCACATACCTCGCTCTCTTTGTAAAGTAGCGCGACCGTGTCGTTGGACTTGAACAGCGCCCTATGCTTGAGTTCGTGAGCCACCTTCACTGACTTTGTATAGAGCTTCTCCCACAGAATAAACTGCTGGGCTTTACCCTTGATATCTAGTACCATAAAGGCGTGATCTGTGGGGTTGGTTTCTGCGCGTTGTTTCAACATATGTGCCATTCCTTGCTTAGTGAAGGCCGACGTGTCAGAAATTTTTCGTGGCAATAGTACCTTCTCGAGTTTCGATGGATCTAACGCCACAAAGCTTTTTGATGGCTGATGTAGTCTGTTAATCAGCTGCATTATCTCCTCTCTTCTGTTAATGTAGGTCCACTGATCAATGGACTTATTCACAGTGAAATCTTCTTCTAACTCGTGAAGAAGTAGCGCCATATCTGGCGGTACATCAGGAGAGCCACCTGCAATATACGACGTGGGACCAGTTGCGATACTCATGCCCGCAGGCGCTTTTGGCTGCGATGGGTGGGGGCCAATATTCATGATTGCAGGCTTTATAGCTGTCGCTATGACGTACGTATTGTTGTCAGCCGAGGTCGCGCATTTCTCACGCTCTGTTGCGAGAAAGCCGGATGCTCACTTGGACAAGTGTGCGTGGCTACTGTATTTTACATATTGAATGAAGTACGTGTGGCTGCTAACTTATGCATAAAGTGTCCTTCTTTTAATTTTCCAAAATTATTCGCACTCAAATATTTGTATAAGTTGGTGCAAAGGATATGTATAGCAATACACTCGGTAGCGTAAACAGGGTAGTACGAACAGGATAGGTACATGAAGCTTCCATGTCTTTCGTCAAAAAGAGATCGAACAAGTTCACCTCGACAGCTTCTCACTGGAAGCTGTCCCATATTGCGACCACCATGCTTATCTAGTCGCCGGTGCTGTTTTGTGACGCATACAAAGGTTGAAGGCATAGTTCTAATGCGTTTTCCAAACGAAAAAGAACTTATCCTCGATATCTAGCTGTGTCACTGCTCAAAAGCTATTCCTGGGCCTTTATAAACCAAATGTTCTGGCACAGATATGCCTTTCCTTTTACATTCCTCCAATAATTTAAGGTTTTCCTCCTTCAATGAGTCAATGTAGTCAGCACTTTTTGTGAGAATATTGAGCTCTGATCGGCTTTCTTCGGAAGAGAGATTTGGCGTCAACTGGACTATGCGATCAAATTCCATACGGATATTCTCACGTCGTTTTTGCTCGGAAGCTATGTGGTGGGCCTATGCTGTTAGTTGGTCGTCTTTATTAGCCAACGACTATTTGAACTACTCACTTTTTTCTCCTCTTCTGTCAAATTAGATTTAGAATTTTCGTCCATTACAATGTGGATGGATATACAAGAAGCTGATGAGAGATTTCCCCTGGGTTTTTGCCCCACTCGTGGAATGTGGGGCTGATAATTAATCTGCGCACTACTCAAGCTGCATCCTCTGGATATACGCAAAACGCTCTTCGTCGGCTTCCACCTTGTTTACATAGATAGTCACTAGTAAGTGGTATACTGCATATAGGGAGCAAAACCAGCCAAGAATGTGAAAAATCTTACCCGGGAGACCACGGCTGGTTCGGTTTCTACCGGTCATTAATAATGAGTTTGAGACCAGGGTAGTATATATTGAGTTTGTATCTCAGCAAAGGACTACTGTGTAGAAACTGCTTCGAGTGTCTTAACACATCTTAATGCATTCTCCGCGCGCCTAAAGAAGCTCGCGGGCGCGCCTTATAGTGCGGGGATATGGCAGCTTTGAGATTCGGTTGTGTGAAGTTTAAACTAGAGAAGCTTTGTTACCTTTTTGATCATATTCGATCAAGGCAAACTAACTTGTTTCGTGAATCGGTTCCGCCGTGCATATTTTGCATAGACGTTTACACGTTCATAGTTCAAAGTTTCGCGCAATCAATTCTTAGAATGAGAGCAAGCGACCCGGGGAAATGCTTGCAGTAGAAAACGCTCCAAAATTTTTTTCAGAGTATTCCTATTGATGTCGGACTGATTTTTAGCTGCAATTCGGGCTGTAGAGATCTATGATTCATTAAAAGACAGCAATGACGACGTCCTAAGATTTTGAAGGCTACGATCACATGTATGACCGCAGCTTCACCGTGCGCTTAAGCTACATTCGCGAGAGCAATTTAGTATGTTTTTTCCTCGTTGCCCGTAAAAAATGAAGGTCTTTCGAGGAATAATTACCCGAGACATATAACATTGCTGTAAATTGAAGCATCGTCCTCCGAGATTCACCGTAATTTTTTGGTTTCGGCACGACCAATACGGTGAAGTTTTTGAGTGGTTTGATAGATTTTTTATAAAACTATACGGAAGAAAAGAGGAGTTGTCAAGGTTACCCGTAAATCGCTGTTCAAATACTTTTCTTACTAGCTTCTTAAGCTGGAGGTTAACTTTCAAGATGTAAAGGCCTGCGCATCAGCGATACGGATTCACTCCCACCTAGCTCAGGACAACAGAGAAAAAAATCTCCCGGGGGTGAGTCGAACACCCGATCTCAAGATAACAGCAACATTACAGTCTCGCGCCTTAGCCAGCTTGGCCACCGAGAGTTGAAGTATAACAATAGTGTGTGTATCTATCGTTATATCAAATTATCTTGGATCGTCAGATCGTATCTCTAGAACTGCTCGAGGTCTTCTTCAGAAGCCTGGCTTACCTTCAGGTACGTCGGTCTTAGTCCGTGGTTCGGACTTAAGCCGGAAAGGGGATGCGGGGTTGGTCTTAAGACGTGAAACGGATTGATAAGAGTAACGTGTATTTGTTCTGGACGAACGGTGCTCTAGATAAGCTTAGTCCTTTTCATATTCTCTGGGACTAGATTCTAAATACTTCAACCTCTCTTAGTGCGAATCCTGCATAGACTGTGGAACAGTTTCCAGGATATCCGCGAGGGTTCCATGCAGGTCGGTCCTAGTATGAACTAGGACAACCTGGGAATAACTATGACATGGAAATGTCAAGAATGAAGCCCTGGACGGGATTCCGGGCCGAGACCCACTAGCTTCGGCTGACCTCGCTAATCCCTCGGGCTCCGCCGAGCTAGACCTTCCGCTTTTGAAGTCCTATTGTTAGACTCGAGTTGCCCCCTTCGGATCCTATTGTGAGACTCAGCCCCTTCCCATTTGGATCCTATTGTTGGGCTCAGTCTCGTCTCCTTGTTCGAAAGCGTAGGCACGTAGCGTCTAGCTAGCTGTAGCTATAAAGCGAGAGGCGTCTCGCACATAATTTGTTACAGACCAGCGGTTATTTAGTCCAGTTTAATTGAAACATATTAGTAACGAACAGCCTTTCCAACCGCCGCAGAAGAACCAGACAAGTTATAGCAGGAAATGGGCCAAAATCAGGTCACTATGTAGAGCCAGACATATTATTTCGGATGGAATAGAAACGTTTTTTTTCGAACCGCAAGCGTATCATGAGAAAATAAACCAAAATTAATAATGTTTCGGTCTTACATTCTTTTTAAACACCGTCTAGCGGGTCGATGACAAATTCTCGACGTTTTAACAAGGGCGTGCCAAGAGGGGTTGCTTTTGCCGTGGTGACGGCGTGAGGTGACCCGAGTTCGACACTAGGTACGTTTCTTGGGAGCTGGTTAGAGGTTTTCATATAGTTTCGTTATAGTTTTAGTCCTTTAATCAGATGAATCAGACAAAAAAAAAAAAAGAGTAAGGAAGGTTTTTTTTTTTTTTTCGAAGAAACAATATGCATTACAGGAAGCCGTTTTTAGGCGACCCAAAAAACTATATATCTATAGAATAAAAAACCTGTAAAGGTTCCCAGCCCTCCCGGGCCCTAAACCTTCCTCCTTACACTAGCCGCTGTGTATGGTAGTGCCAACTGGTCAATGTTTTACTTCGCGCCAACGCTCGTTTTAATTCACGAGCCAGAAGATCTTGAAGGACCACTTCCCCTAGCTCTTCTCGTCGGCGAGAAAGATAAACACGGAGAACTGTCTCAACGTACCAATTAAGGTTGCGTAAATATCTAAAAGTATGATTTGATGGAGCCACCATCGAGTTGAGAGTCATTGGAGTTTGCGTGTGGAGAGAGTTCCACACTATGTTTGTACAGCCACAATCATTGTAGAGGTGACTTAATATTTGCCTCAGATCCACATTTTGTAGACGTAGGTGGCATTTAAATCCTCGAACCGACGTTCACGCGTCATGAATCGGAACATATGATCCGAAATTAAAGTGATGAAGTGCCTTGAATTCCTTGTGCGTCTTTCTATTCTTACGTATGAAGCCTTTTCCAGAACTTCTCCCACCGCCGCTTGAATTTCGCTTCTGGACAGAGCTCCAAGGACCGTCTAGGCATGATTGGATGGAGGGCCTCCTGTTTCTTTTTGCTTAACGATCGGAAGTTGTCTGGATGACACACCTTCTCTTCGTCTGCCGTGAGAGAAAACCCATCATCCCCTCGCGCCGGAGCCTCGAAGTTCGGACGTATCATATCATCTGGAGCAAGTCTTGACGAGGTATAGACCCGGGTCCGAGGTACCACTTGTTCCCAAGCTTTGAGATAGCAGATCTCGTTAGATATGAAGGTCCAACCAAGATTTTTGAAGAAGCGCCCCGTTGTTTCTAGAAGAAAAACTGTATAATGAAGATTACGCGCCATGGTTGCAGGTGTCTGTCGGTCGCCGCTCATTATCTTACCCATATGATGTATGAGTTTCAACCGAAAGTATTTTGTGTACCAGTCTTTGTCTTCACCAAGTGTGGAGATCAAAACTGCTGCGCGGTGTCCCTGGAGTTGGGTTTGCATTTGAAGACGGGAATATCCGGGTTGGCAAATTCAAGCTTCTGCCACCAGTATTTGGAGGTCTCGCATGAGTTGTAAATGTGTAGTAGGAAGTCGTGTCCTATGTTTCCTGTGACACCGATTGTTTACGTACATAAATGGCACCGGAAAGTTGTTACCGTCTTCGGAAGCTGTGGCCGAGGCAACCGAATTTGAAGTGGTGTAGTGAGGAAAATTGGTGTCGCTTTCGCTTATCCTCCTTCTTGAGGGCTTTCCAAAATACTTTCCATCGTTTGGTTTCTCGAACCTAGGGACAAATTTCAGAAAACGTCGTGGGTATATTTATGGGTGAAAGATTTTCCTGTTTTTTCCGACTCAATGTGCGAAATACTTGTTTCCATGTAGCGTGTTGCTCGTCTTCATTCAATCTCGGCTTCACTTCAAGGAGGTTTTGGATCGTGTCGAGTGTGGGTTAGTTGATTTATCATCGCGCATGTCTCGATTTGGCTTCACCAAATACTTCCACACTTCAAAGTTTTCTGTTTCGTTTTTAGTGAATGCCCATTCGAGGTGTTCAAAAAACGTTCCTGTTCTTTCCAATATGAAATGTGTCCAGTGGGTGTGGCCAATGTCTCTCAATCTGACTTTGCTGTTTCCAGTCAGGATTCTAGACATACGATGTACTACCTTGACCTTGAGACATTTCGTGTACCAGCTTGAATTCTTATCAAGCGTTGCTGCCAAACTCATGGCACGATAGCCCATGAGCTCTGTTCTTTGAGTTCAATAAGGCCATATCCCCCGTGTTTAGGGCGGGCATAAAGTTTGGTCTTACTTACCCCGTAAAATAGTTGCTGAATCTTATAATCGATTAGCTTGAGTTCCTTTTGAGTCATGCACTGGATCAAATTCTTGTAAACTGTTTTGAGCTAACAAAGATGTTGGTCCCAATTACTCGAGTAATTAAGTCAAGACTTCGAAAGCCGTAAAAAAGATGGTAGACTTGATGTGAATCAGCTCCAGTTTACGCCTTTCAAAGAAATGCTCAAATTTTTGGTCTCGGAAGATGTTGGACTGCGCGAAAGGTTGAAATTCTTGTTCAAAAGTGCGGTAGGATCGGTGGAAGGAGTAGTTTTGATTTGGCTGGGCTAACTCGGCTGTTACTGACCTTCTCATATGGCTGAATGATGTCAGCCAATTCTCAATAGTCTCCGACATCGTGTAAGTAGATCTACGAAAAGTTTGTACTGTTTTAGAGACGCGTGCCCTGAAATTTTACGGATCAAAGCGGTTAAATACCCATCCTAATACGGCATAAATTAAATGTGTGAGAAGGGGTATCGTCTTGCCCGCTGCTTTTTTTGAAAGATTATTGTATAGTTCTTTTACAGCAATTCTAATACAGGTTTATGTTTTTTTCCTTGAGGTAGCAGATGCACTTTTCTGAATAATGTTGACATCAAAAAGGCTGGGGAACATTGGTTCACCGATTACTACATCAAACAAAAGAAAAGTTATCTCACAAATAGATACATGTTTGTCTGCTTCAACTATTGAGGAAAGAGGAAAAGAAAAACTCATGTCCAGCCATAATACCACTAAGCATAACGTTGTTTCTGGAAAAAAATATTCCGAACGAAACGTGAATGCGGACGGAAAACACCCATTCAAGACCAATTTCATATCAGCTTCGACCCTACAGATAATTATATTTCTTAGCAGAATTCTGGGCTTTTATATCGACAAAAACAAAATTATTGGGTAGGTTGCAATCCACCGAAAAATATTATCACAAAATTAGGTCGACGCAACAAGTTTATTCAACACTGAAGAAATTCTTCATCAGTGACACAGGCTATAGATCTCATAACAAGTTCCAATTCGTTAGGCCCCTCTATCTCGCTCCAGTCTGAGAACACGATTACTGATGAGCCCATGGCCCTGGAGTGAATAGTTATCGTCCGTTGTTTGTGTAGTCTCATTTTCTTCCGTATGAGACTTGTTTGTAGCTGTAACTTTTGACCAGCTTTTACATTGCATATGATTTTCTCTTCAAAAACATCAACAAAGCCAGCATTGCTACCACCATCAAACTCAAATCCCATCAAGCTAGCAAGCAAGTTAAGTGAGCCCTGACGGAGTATCGTCTTTTCATATGATCTGGAAATAATGCTCGTTGTATCACTGTGTGTATTGTCAAAACATCCGTCCAAGGGGAATTTTTCCGTAGTGTTTTTTGGCTGCTCATAACGTGAGTAATGTGTTTGAACATATTGCTTATTGCGGTGAACCTTGTCCTTCAACTTCTTGGCATTGAAAACTGTTCTTAGCTCTTGAAAGAAGTTCGGGTCATTGGCTCTCTCGTGCAAGAATTTGGAGAGGATCAAAGAAGTTTCATTTTTGACAAAAATAACTGAAAATGATTTCAAATCCTGCGGGGTTAGATCTTCGATATTCGAAACACGGTGTACATCCAACGACTGAAGCTGTAAAGGGTCGCCGGCTGCAAATACTGCAACAAGGGCTGAAACCCACACCAAAAACTGAAGCAACATGCTTGAAATACTGGTTGCTGCAGCTATCAGTATTTTCTGGTACGGACAGAAATACTTGGAAGAAGTGACTTAATAAGTCTTATAATGAACTATTGTTTATAATGACGTAATAGAGTGGTGGTGACATACAACAATCGAACAAGGTGCGAATGTCATGCGCGCGATGGCTGGAAAAGAGAAATGTTTCTTGACCTTGCTGAGACAAATTAGCTTGATCTCAATTTTGAGTGTGGAAGCTCTAGCAAACAATCCATGGGTGAATCCATAATGTTTTAGTCACTATGCGAGGGCTCAGCATTGTGCTTATAGCTTTGAAAGGTTCAATAAAAAATTTGCGCATTTTGGGCTCTGTCTTTGTAGGTCCTGTAACATTTTACTCCTCAAAAAGAAAAACCAAATATTTTCTTCTCTCGAGATGTACAGGTGTGCCTCCATGCAACAAAAAACGCTGAACTGTACTTCTAAACGCTTCATTTAAAAATTGACTTCAGCTGCGATGCCCTTTAGATTTCCCATAAAGTTTCAGCTTCCACAACATTGTTATATCAATGGAAGAGTGATTAAAGATCAGTTCAAGAGATTGCAATATGCTGAGCATGAGGTGATGAGAAAGGCCCTCAAGTACATTGCAAGGAACACAGAATTGCCAGCAAAGGCTAGATTAGAAGCACAATTACAACTCACGGCAATGCCACACTATACAAGCATCACCCAAGTTAAAGACAGGTGCGTTGCTTCAGGACACTCAAGGGCGGTGATCTCCGATTTTAAGTTGAATAGAACTGCCTTCAGAGAAAGGGCAAGGGCAGGTCAAATACCTGGCGTCACTAAAGCCTCATGGTAATGTTCCGCAAACAGGTCGCACATGTATGTAAATAGGAACTGTGATCCCGAGGTGGATAGTGCAATCAGTCTCGATACAGACGCAGTAGGCTAGGCTCTACAATAGTATGTATTGTACCTCAAGTGAATGAACCTCAGTCTGTCCAAAAAAATCAAAAAGAAAAAGGCTGACTCCTTGCAAATTGTCTCTGCTTATCCACAGACGCGATGATTCGAAAATGGAGACTTCAAAACGGTCATGGGAATTTTATCGAGACCTAAGCGAAATGTTTCTAAAAGGCGCATGCCACTCAGATCTGTCAGCACGGTGTTGCGATCCCTCCCTTAATAGCGATGCTTCAGGACCACCCGCTGTGTGCATAGTCCGATAAATTGAATAATTTGATATCTTCACCATAAGCACTTGTCTACAGCTGGTTTAAGAAAATGCGTTTGAATTTAATGTCTTTTTTTTATTTCCTTCTTTGCAATAGTGATCACTTGCTTTCGTCATTCGATGGCACTTGTCTTCCACGATTTTGGATGTCGTCAGTAAGAGCCATATCACATCACGCAAAATACAAAACGCCATTTTAAACAAATGTCTTCTTCATCCCTTGATATCTGCAAAATCAAAGCCTGATAGAACACAACAGAGTCTGGAGGTCTGCTTGAGTCTCGCCCGCAAGAAAGAATTGTGGAGCATGCAAATTAGGTGCAGAATTCCGGCCCAACTTCGCGTTGAGCAACTTAACAATGCCCAAAAAGAGTCCCACGAACGAACGCTCGCCTGGAATAACAGAGGAACAGAGAAGGGGGCGGCTGGCTGTAACGACGCACGAATTTCACTTCAAACGAATAGTAAACAAATCCATCTTGGAACACGAAGACCAGGATATGCTCGCTGGTGGTTCGCCCCGCTCAGACTATGGAGGCATGACTCATTGAAAGCTCAACAACCTGATGTCCCTAACGCGTGGCAACGTATAATGAGGTATGCTGAGTGATACAATATAATCATGCTTTATCTGCTTTAGCAAGTTATCAGTCTTATCTTTGAGCTTTCGATTGATCTATGGAGAACGTGCCGAGTATCTGTTAAAGCGGCCTGTACCTAGAAGCGGTGAGATAAATGAGCTTACTAAGATAAAGAGCGAGCGAGCAAAGTGTGCCCCACGTTGCCCTGTGTGAAGAATATCAAGGCGGCAACGTGCGGCAAGGAGGAACCTTATCCATGGAAGTTTCGTATCTCACAAATTGGCTATCATTTTCCGACAAATAACACTTCAGACCCTTCAGTCCAGGTCCAAAATACCCTTTGCTGGAAACATTTCAGTTTGGCAATGACCCGCTAGCTTCTAAATATGTGCACATTTCGTCGAAATTTCCTTTTTTTTTTTTTTTTTTTTTTTGAGGC
>JAKTYO010000239.1:0-24181 GCA_030578735.1 Metschnikowia noctiluminum | reverse complement strand
TTTGAGGCGAATACCCCTCAGCACTGCACCCGTGTGCGACACCCCCGCCACCACAAAACATACTCGGCGAAACGTTGATCGCCAATGCACTATAAAAAGAATGTCCTGCATAGATGTACGTGGCCTGCTTAATATGCACTCATTATCATTAGGCAAATAACCCCGAGATAAACTTGATGTTCCCCCGGTCCGCATTTTTAATCACTTAATACGAAGACATTTGCTGTATTTCTTGTACCCTCTCTGTCCTCCCATCTACTTGATTTCAATTTCAGAAACAGATCAGCAGTCTATATCGTTTCTGAGCTTTGTTAAGCAGGGGTGCTTTCCTATTTTATTTTCATTTTTTTTTGGCTCAAAACACTTCAGGTTAAGAGCGTAGGACAGATTTTTAACCTAGATTTGACTGAAAACAATACAGACTCAGTCCAGCTATCGGGGAATACTGCGCTTCCTCAAACTACAATTCCTGTTCACAAACTATTGATAGATCTCATCTGATGTATATGCCCACGTTTGTTTTGTGGACATGATTATCGCTACTCGGAAACATGGGCCCACTACGGCCTTACCCAAAAAACCTTTGAGGTTTAATTTGGGCGGCTTGCTCAAGAAAAAGATGACATGGAAAAAGTCCATAGATGCTTTGACTTCCTCCGTTCATGACATTCGTCTAGACTATAGTCAAGCCTCGGAAACACAGCTTTCTCACCTCGGGGAATCAACTCTCAGCGGTCGTCCGACTGCGGAGCCATACAACGAATTTTCAAACTTCACTCACGAGCAGCCCACTCGTCTTCACACAAACTCGATTGACATCAGTCAACTGTCTTTAGCTCTAGAGGATCAATACACCACTTGTCGTACCGAGTGTATCTCGCTACAAAGCAGTGTAATGACTGCAGCTCTCACTTATGATGGGAGTGAAAAGCGCTCCTTGCAGCATTCACAATGCGAAGAATTGTGGGCAAAGCCTCATCGATCTGAGACCATTTCATTCGACGCTTCTTTGGAGGAGCCTGTGTTTGAGTACAAGAATGGGGGCTACCACCCTGTAAGAATCGGAGACACATATGCCTCAGATGTAAATCGGTACAAGATAGTTGAAAAATTAGGATGGGGCCATTTCTCAACTGTATGGCTTTGTGTCTCCCTCACTACTGGCGAATTTGTTGCCATGAAGATAGTGAAACTGGATTCGAACTATTCTGATGCCGCTCGAGATGAGATAAGAATTTTGAAGCATCTACAGGAACAAGACGAAGAAGAGTTTGATATTCATCACATCAAACATCACAACACGCGTATTGTGTGTCTTTTAGACAACTTCCTCATCGTGGGTCCCAATGGAACTCACGTGACCATGGTATTCGAGCTCATGGGCGAAAACTTGTTACATATGATTTTTGGTATTAGAGCTAGTAAGCTCGCGATTGTGTCACCGGTAGATGATCTGCCCGGCGCATTGTTACCTATGCGCATGGTGAAGCATCTTATGAGGCAGATTCTTCGTTCCGTACAATCCATGCACCAAAAAGGCATTATTCACACAGATATTAAACCTGAGAACATTCTTCTCGCCTGCAAAGAAACCCCACAAAAGGTATCCATGCTGGAACACAAAAAGACGCACAAATTCCAAATACTCCCTTCCAGACCTATCAAAGCTTCTCCCAAGAGCTCTCAGATGGATAGCATGAGAGTGAAAATTGCAGATTTGGGAAACGCAACTTTCTCCAATCTTCATTTCACAAACAACATACAAACGCGCCAATATCGTGCCCCGGAGATTTTGCTAAAATACAAGTCTTGGGGAGCTCTGGTCGATATATGGTCCATCGGTTGCCTTGCTTTTGAACTATTGACGGGTGACTATCTTTTCGAACCAAAGGATGGTGACAGTTTTTCGAAGAACGAAGATCATTTAGCGCAGATCGTGGAACTCATCGGAGATTTTCCATCAGATCAATACTTGTCAGAGTGCAAGCTCTATTCCGCATATTTCAAAGATCCGCAAGCGATGCGGAATATTTCATCGCTCAAGTTTTGGCCTTTGAGGAACGTTCTTATCGAAAAATATAAGTTCAAACCAGAGGATGATGATGTGAACTTGTTCTGCGATTTTATTTCAAAATGCTTGAGATACAATATGAACGAACGCTACGATTGTGGCTCTCTCCTTGGCCATCCTTTGTTTCGGGCAAATGCTCTTTATGATGAAAAAGAATGTAAAGAGTTGCCCAATCACAACCATGAAGTCATTGGCTTCACATGCCTAGAATGAGTCATGAGGTACATGCTTGATTGCATATGAACATTCACTTCTTGAAATCAGCCTCAGTGGCAGTGTGTATTTTATTCTTTTCTCACGACATTAAATATTACAGAGAACATTTAAACACATGAGATTTCAAAGTCTCGTAGCTCACTTCATCTTCTGAGAAATCTAATTCAGATTCGTAAGGATCAATGGACGGGTTGCGTAAAGCTTTTGGTTTGGTGGGCGAAACTACGTTAGCGCAACCTTCGTTGTTCTTCTCCTCCTCGCTTGGAGTGCTCACGATAGCTGCTGTTGATTCTTCAGATTCTTTGATTTCATAGGCTTTCGATGGTTTGGCATCGGTTTCACCGGCCCGAGAAACTGATGAAATGTCGCCTGAGGCTGATTTCGTGGATCCTTTAATTGGTGTCTCTGCACCGATTTGTTCACCCTTGCCATTTGGTGGTTTCATTCTGCCGAGCAATTCATGGGCCGAACGAACGTTTAAATGTGATGGCTGATTCTCTTCATCCTCCAATTCATATCCGAGTTTGAGAGCACCCGTACGTTTTTTTCTCATCTCAGATTTGTTAGTGGAAATCCGGTGCTCGTCGAGGTCTTTGAAATACGGTTGTGTGACAAGACTATCCGTTATTCTCACGGGATGGACAAGACTCTCAGTCCCTGATTTCAATTCCGAATTTTGGATCTTTATAACGTTGTAAATTGAATCACCCACGACATTGCCGATGAAGACATAGTCCGAGTCGTACTGCGAGATGGGGTCAAGTGAAATGAAAAAGCCGCTAGCTGAGGAGTATCGAGTATTCTCTATTCGTAGTAGACCGACTGCACCCCGCAGGTGATACTTTATCCTGCCGTTTTTCTCATGCTTAATCTTCAGTGGCGCGTCAAGTTGCAGTGTCTGTATAAGCCCTGAGGTGACTTTTGCAAACTCCACTTCGGCATATCTGAAGTTGACGCAATTGCTCAAAAACTCTCGACACAGGTTCGGGAGTTCTTTAGCAAATAGCTCAATTTCTATATTGCCTTTGGGGGTAACAAGGGTCACACGAGCTGTGGACTTGATATCCATATTTGGAGGAAACCTAAAGAGTTCGGAGCTTGAGTGCTTGGCGAGACGCTCGAGTTCATGACGCGCGTTCATTGCCAAACAGTCCAGGAGCGGGGCCTGCCACGATTCGCCGCACTCGATTGGTTGAGATGAAACATGGTTGTCAATCACCGAGGCGGTTTTGATTTTAAACTTTCTATCGACAATTTTGCCGAGAAAGTACTCTGAGTAATTTTTTATTTTCAAGTTACTCTAGTTCTCTTAAGGGGTGCACTCTCGGTGTGCTACTTTTCGTAAACATGCAATGATTACAAGAGCGCGTTGACATGAGCTCATCAACTTGGATGAACAACGGCGCCATTCTCTGTGCGTTGTGCTTACTTCTTGAATGTCATGGCGAAAGACTCAGTTTTCTGTTAACAAGCTCCTTTTTTTTTTGTTTGTTTGTTTTGAAATAAGTGTGGTTTGAGCGCTCCACAGATGCAGTGCTACCCAGCCTCGTCCTGCTCGAGCTTTCGTCCATCACACTACCTTAAGTATTAAACACGCATATCGCACCATATCAATTAACATCAACTCGTAACAGTCACCATGGGGTCTCTCAAGCTGTTCGTCAAAGCAGTTAGAAAAGCGAAGACCATTGCTGACGAGCGGGCAATTGTGCGCAAGGAAAGTGCTGCTGTTCGAACATCTTTCAGAGATCCGAATTTGGACCAAACCACTCGCAGGATCAGCATCTCCAAATTATTATATCTTTATATCCTCGGTGAAAAAACTCACTTCGGTCAAGTGGAATGTCTCAAGCTACTTGCCTCACCTCGATTTGCCGATAAAAGGTTGGGTTACTTGGCCTCAATGCTTTTGCTAGACGAGAACCAAGAGGTCTTGACTTTGTTGACGAACTCCTTGGATAACGATATGCAACACCCCAACACTTTTATAGTTGGATTAGCGTTATCTTGCTTGGGTAATGTTGCGTCCCCAGAACTTGCGAGAGACTTGTACACGGATGTCGACACAATTTTAACTACAAGCAGCTCTATTTACTTGAAAAAGAAGGCGTGCAACGTGGCGGCCAAATTGACAGAAAAAGATCCCGATTTAAGCGAGGTTTTTATGCCACGTCTCTCTGCTCTAGTAGGTGATAAGACACCGCTGATTTTGCTTGGATCTTGTAAGATGATACAATCAATCTACTCTAACTCTCCAGAATGTCGTCGGTCCTTAGTTAAAATGATTCCAAAACTCGTTTCACACTTAAAACGTGTGATAACCAGTGGGTACATGCCAGACTACGATGTCACCGGTATCACTGATCCATTTTTGCAGGCTTCGTTGCTTGTTACGTTGAGAACTTTGGCTGTGGATGAATCTTGCTCTCCTCAATACCTTGAAAATATCAATGATATCTTGACCCAGGTAGCACTGAACTTGGATAGCGGCAAAAATGCTGCTCATGCGATTTTGTATGAGTGTGTCAAAACTATCTTCGCCATAAAGTCAGACCAATCTTTACGTGTTTTGGGGGTCAATATTCTCGGAAAATTCTTGCTGATCAAGGATAACAATACACGGTATGTCGCCCTTGAAATGTTGCTCACTGTTATTGATCACGAGCCAATGGCAGTACAGAGACATCGCGCCACTATCGTCAGTTGCTTGACAGATGGTGACATTTCTATAAGACGCAGGGCTCTCGAATTGGCGTTTGCCATCATCAATGAGCAAAATGTCCGTGTTTTGCTGAGGGAAATTTTAACTTTTTTGGACACATGTTCCGAAAACGACTTGAAGCCTTTCATCACGTCCCAACTATCTACTGCCGCGGCAAAATACGCTCCGACAGGTAAGTGGCATTTTGATACCTTGATCCGTATGTTAAGGGTGTCTGGGAATTTTGTCACCCCAGAAATTATCTCAAATATCTTAGCATCCGTTATGAGGTGCGACGATACTACGCTAAAAAAACATGTTGTCTCCAGGTTGGTTCTGTCGAGCTTGGAGGATAACTCGCAATTCGGATTGGCTATGGTTGCCATTTGGTGTGTAGGGGAATATGTTGATCTTATTTTGAACACCGAAGTGGAAATGAAGAGCACACACGTTACGATCTCTGAAAAAAGAGTCATTAAGATGATCGACTCATTCATCAACAACACAAGTTATTCGGAACTCGAAACAATACAATTGATCAGTGCTACCTTAACTGCTGTGATCAAATTATCGGTTAAATTCCGGGAGCCCCTGTCCGTCGAGCAGTTACGCCTCATTCTCAACGCCAAAAGCTACGACACCAATCTGGAGATTCAAACACGAGCAATCGAATATCAAGGTATCTTTGGTCAGGATGAAAAGTTGAAACAAGGCCTTATGTCGAGAATGCCGCCGCCGTCGATCAAAGAAAAATCGTCAATCACTTTGCAGAATAAAACGAAAGCTATGTCTACGTTGCAGTCGAGGCCGTCTGTATCGGTAAACGCAACCGAAGACCTTCTTGATTTGCTAGATGATGTTGAGGTTCGAGGCCCCCTGCCTGAAGAGGCTCAAGCCAATGATAAAAATGATCTAATGCAGGATATCTTTGGGTCGCAGTCGGACAGACATGTTGCTGCTGACAATGTAAACCCTCCTTCAGCACTTGCAAGAACCAATGGCTCAGCCTCCTCGTCAAGTGACTTCATACATCAGAATTCAAGAGCAGAATATAGTACAGAGGTATTTGCTGATGGGCATTTGCGCATCGTGCTTACAACAGGGGAGTTTGCTAAAGGGCTAGCAAGCGTCGAGGTCAAAATGACTTCCATGGCACCGTCGGATCAGATAGAAAAGGTTCAAATTTTGATCGCTGTTCCCAAATCTCAAAAGCTCACCATTGCTACGACCGCGGGCACAGACTCTCTAGTCACGAACGATCTCATACAGCAAAGTTTGAAAGTGTCAGGAGCCCCTGGTTCGAAAGTCAAATTGAGGGTTAAGGTCAAGTACCACTTGAATGGAGAGGCGAAAAGTGATCAATTTGATTACGCAGGCTTCGACAGCACCTTGTGATTAAGCAATGAAAAATTACAGTGACGCTGGAAGGTCAAAGAAGTTAAATACAAATTAAAGTGAACAGACTTGATTATTTAAATCTCCACGGAAGTCGAAGCGGCCTCCGCTGCATCATTGACGGCTTTGTTGACGGATCTGTTTTTGACAATATAAGTTCTGGACAAAGGTCTAATAACAGACTCGTAAACAATACTGGCACCGCCGAGGGATGGGATGCCGATGTAAAGCAAAAACAATGTTTTGAACAAGAAGTAGAAAGGAACCCAGTACAAGATAGCACGAGACCAGAACTCAATCACGCTCAAAAAAGCAAACACCACCCAGTAAGTCAAAAGTGCAGTGTCATCCGCAGTGCCGCGAGTTTCTAAAGCAATAAGGGAGTAGTATCCAGGGATAACAAGACCGGCAATGTTTGACAACAATTGACCGACTCCGCCAATGTTCAAAAACACCAAAACAAAGTAAGCACCAGCCCCACCTAAAACAGCGTAGGACCTCGGTAAACCAGTTTGTTGCTCGAAGACCCTTAAGGCATGAACGCCAGAGGTGGACTTTAATGGTTAGTATGTGCTTCACATTGAGGGCAGCAAACATATAAGCCAGCTTCAGGGGAAAAACAGCATTCAAAAAATTTTGCATTCGGCTGATTACAGCAGATCAACATACTTTATCAATAGAGCACAAAAGGTTGGTGACTTGAGGTGGAAGTGACATGATGAACTGATATCAGGAAATTGTTCAAAAAAATCGTCGGTTCTTAACAACGATTTGTAAGGAGCGTGTTGCGGAAATATGGGATATACAGGAAATATAATATATAGGATATATGTGTATGACAGGTCAGTCGATGTACGTTATATGCATGTTCGGCCCCAGAAACCGAGGTGCATATGAGCTTTGTGAGATGACAGGCAGTTAGGCCATCATAGTCTTCCGCACACACATTGAGGTTCTTTCAAATGGCACATAGCGATGTGTAAACATCTTTTCGCAATAAAACCCTTTATATGTCTTCACTCTATTCGTTTACTATAGTACATACTAGTTTCTCAGCTTTCCCTTGGACTTGGCGTTGCCTTCAAAGCCGGCTCGCTTTTTTCCATCTTTACCACCTTTACTCTTCTTCACAACACCGGTGAATTTCCTCAATTTTTGTTGGTTCTTACTTTTCTTTCCTTTGTTCTCTCTTCTGGCCTTCAAGTTCGCTTCTCTCCTCTTCTGGCGTGCAGAAACAGTGTCTTTAACCACCTGTTTCCTTTCTCTCCACTCAATTTCACTTTTGAGCTTTTGTTTCTCCTTTTTCTTTAACGCTTTTTTCAAAAGCTTTTCATCATTTTTTACCTTCACGCCTTCGGCCTGGCTCATGAGGCTGCTCCACTGTTCCTTTTCTTCACGCTCTGTCCTCTCAGTCGGCGTTAGCAGATCGAGTTTCCTCCTCTTGGCCTCGAGCTTAGTTAAATGAGCCTTAATGTCCTTGTTTGCAGGACCTTTCTTTTTCTTGTGATCTGACCCTTTCCTTATGGTTTTTAAATCAGAAGTCATTCTAGTGCCGTCTGCAAACTGGATGTTACCGAAAAGCACATCAGACTCCGCCTCTTTTTCGACGTCATCGTCGTCTTCTTCCTCGTCGTCCGATTTTTCACTTTCATCGTCTTCGGTCTCGTCTCGCTTTCTTTTGAGTTTCTCTTGCTTCTTGAGCTCCTCTCGCCTCTTGCGCTCTGAAAGCATTTGCTCGCGTGATTTCACAGGCCCACCCGCTTTGGTTCCAGGAGCTTTTCTCTTTTCTCTCAAAAGGGTGATTTTTTTCGCGAGCTTTTCCTTCAACTCAGCTCTGCGCCTTTCACGCAACTCCTGTTCTTCAGGTGTGATATCTTTTTTTAACAGCCTTTGTTTCGCTTGCTGAGTACTTGATTCTGTTTGGAGACTTGGCTCATCTCCTTCATCATCGAAGACTATCTGAGAATCAGGGTTTATGAGTTCCTCGTCGGCCTCAAAATCCGCAGATCCCTCCTTCGGCGCCTTTTCAAGATTCAATTCATCTTTCTTCATAATTTCGTTATTGTGATGCTTTGAGGGAAGATTTATTTTCTTGGCTGTCTTTGCCTTATTATCCATGACTTCCTTAGCACTGGCTCCGTTAGTGTTGTATGCGTCAGCTGTCATTGACGATTCTGGGTCCAATTTTGCCATCCTACCATCGCTCCCCTCCTTCTTAGCCTTCTTCTTCTTTTGCCATTGGTCTTGGGTAGCTTCATCGTAGTAGTATTTGGCTGGAATAAGAGATAACAAGCCGTCGAAAGCTGTTGAGTGAGTTTTCAACCTTTCCTGAGGTGCGTTAGTATTGCTTAGTACTTTAAGCTCTGCAATATTCTTGGTCAGACATATCCCAAGTCTTGTCACAAGGCACTGGGCAGATTTGATTATAGCGAAACATACCTCTAGTGAATTTGTCATTGTTGTGGGATCAAAGGCACGATCAAGGCACGTAGTGTGGAAAAATTGTTGCATCAGGCATCGCGTGAAGTGCAGGACCCTTATAGCGCGGTGCAACTACCCAGACCTCGTTTTTTTTGTTTTTTTTTTTTTAAAAGAAACAATATATATATATTTTTTTTAAAAAAACATCATATTGTAGGACGCCGCGGATAGACGCACAGGGAGTACTTCCACCCGGGGCTCAAAGACTATAAAAGGAAAGAACCTATGCTTGTGAACAACTCTAAAAGCTTGAGAGGTAGATTCACGAGCTCGCAGTTTGGCTTGCTTCTCCCGAATTAAGCTTGATTATCGCTCTCTTGTATTATGACTTCACAAATTTCCCACATGTTTGAATCAAGGTGGTCTTGGGTTTTCAAGGACTTATCTGACGGACTGAAAGCTCTTATTTTGGCTCCAAAAAGAACTTCCAACGCTCTGGTTTCTGTTCTGGAGCAAATCAAGTACAAACACAAAGCGATGCGATTTGGCGAATCTTCTTGTAAAATAGACAAATAACGCCCTATGATATGATGGACTTTTAGAAAAAAAAAATACATAAAATGGGCCAAACTTTTTATTTAAGGTCGGCAATTCTTGTAGCTGCTGCCTGCTTCTGGCAACCCGCATAGGAATGCCGATCAAAATTAAGCCTTACCAAAAAAAATACGCTTATCTAATCCCGATTCCTTAAAATTTGCCGCTGTAACATCCGTGCACCAGTGGACCGGTTATCAATTTCTAGTCTTTCTCTTGTCGGCGTATCTCATCACAGAGTGTAATCAACTTTTAAAGATGGAGTCCATTTACCAGTATATTTTAGTGTCATTACCTGAATCAGCTGATGCGTTTCCATTCTTGGAGCGCCAATTGCAACAAGGCAAACAACCTTTAAGTGTATTTAACTTACCTGATTTTCACATCCGGACATTGGATTCTTTGGTTCAAATTTCCGAGGAGCTTGCCAAGTTAGACACCTCAATCGCTTCGTCTGTCTCCAAAGTGACTGATATTATCGACAGCGTCGAGCAAAGAAAAGCAAGAGTGGATTTGAGGCTTGTGAACGGCATACCGGTATCGTCTTTCGTCGAAAATTTCTCATGGAACACATCCAAATATAGATTGGACAGGTCAATAAAGGAACTCGTTGATATGATAGGTGGCGATATTCTCTCTTTGGACAGTGATGCTCGGCAAACATATCAACAATACCAAACGGCTAAGTCAAATTTTATGGCTGCCGATAAAAAGAAGAATGGAGATTTGTCAATTAAATCATTGCACGAGATAGTTCGCCCAGAGCATTTCGTATTGGACTCAGATCACTTGACAACAGTAGTGGTCGCTGTTCCCAAGAGTCTAGTTTTTGAATTCAAGAAGTCGTATGAGTCACTTTCAGACTTCGTGATTCCCAGGAGTGCTCAGATGATCGCTAAAGATGACGAGTATGAGTTATACACCGTGGCTTTATTCAAAAAATATCAACAGGACTTTGTCAATGCTAGCAGAGAGCACAAGTGGCACCCAAGGACAGACTTTGTATATTCGGAGGAGAGTATCAATCAGATGAGAAAGGAGTTCGATGTCTCGAAATCCACAGAATTGAAGTCCAAAAATGACTTGATTCGCTTGGCCAAAACTGCGTACTCTGACATGATCTCAGGCTGGTTTCACATCAAGGCCATTCGCGTATATGTGGAATCTGTTTTGAGGTATGGTTTGCCCCCGCAGTTCAATTCTTTTGCGATTAGGTTTGAAAATTCTGCAAGGGTTGAAAAGGCAAAGAAGGAATTGATCGCCAAGTTTGGGTATTTAGGAGGAGACGGTTTTTCTGAGAAAAGCAATTTGCATGAGTTTGCGTCTTTGGTGGATTCTGATTATGAACCATTTGTTTTGTATCGTGTTGACATAGTGTGAGTACTGATACCTCGCATTTGCCGGAGGAGCACTAGACAAAATAACTTTCAATTCTACAAATATCGCAGAAAAAATTTACCACAGTTTGTAAAAAGCCTTTGGAAGCATTATTGAGTGCTTCGATTACACCTGGAAAAATGGTTGCGAGGCTTCACCTCTCGCAAAAAAATCGAATTAGCTCGCACTCAGGTTCGAACTAAGGACCAACAGATTTGCAATCTGCTGCGCTACCACTGCGCCATACGAGCTTCAGACGCCATGCAGACAGCAAACACCGCAAATTACACTTTGACTATTATGGGTGCAAGATATTGTCGGAAGTACTAGCCAGACGCACTAACCATGTTCAAGCTTCCGCTTTTTAAATTGCATTTTAAAGCTCGAGGCTCTTTTTGAATTCATCCTTTAATCGTTCGGTTTCACAGGAAACATAGGACACGACTTCCTACTTCCCGTTTACAACTCGTGCGAGAGCTAGGGGGCCCGGAAGGGCTGGGGACCTTCATTACTCAGTACATTATCCAGATTCATTACAGGTTTTTTATTCTATAGATATATAGTTTTTTGGGTCGCCTAAAAACGGCTTCCTGTAATGCAAATTGTTTCTTCAAAAAAAAAAAAGAATCGCGAGATTTGAAGTGGCTTTTGGGAGAGACGCACCCAGCGGGTCGATGACAAATTTCTACGTTTTGACAAGGGCGTGCCAAGAAGGGTTGCTTTTGCCGTGGTGACGGCTTGAGGTGACCAGAGTTCGACACAAGGTGCGTTTCTTGAAAGCTGATAGGGGGTTTTTATACAATTTCGTTATAGTTTTATTCCTTCAATCAGATGAATCAGACAAAAAAAAAATTAAGTCATAAAGTTGAAAACATTCAATGTCGACGTTGACTTGTAGCGTGGATAAATAGCGACTTAGAGAAAAACAAAGAATGCGCTTTAAATTGACCTTTCGTGTTTTAATTATTTAAATTCTTACCTGCTGGGTACATACCCGCTTCAACAATTTCTCACAGAAGTTTCAACCGGGTTTAAAAGTATCAAAAGTGTCTTGATGACGAACATACTCCAGATACGAAGTAGGTCCCGAATTTCACTGATCAAGTTTACTTTCGCACAAAGCCCAGCACACGGATTAAAGATGATGCGGACTGAAGCTTTCCGCAATTAACGACACTTTTTCTCTTTTATTTTCAATATAAAATCAGTTAGAGGCCGCAACAATGATTTTTTTCTTTAATCTTTGAAGCAATGCGATAAACAAAGTTGTAAAAAAAATAGCGCTAATGTAAGAACACACACTCGACGCACGGAGTTGAAAGCAAGCACCTACACTCATGGTTGCCTGCATAAGAAAAAATCCGTATAATGTGATCGAACCCCAGTCACTCATAATGATTCAAACTAATTTAAAACAAGGAATTTGCTCATGTCCGATGAAGACGACTACTTATCAGATGAATCATATGAGTTTGAATTCGAGGAAGATGAGGAGGAGGATGCTCATATCTACTCGACTGAAGAAAACTCCTCTGTAAGTAGAGACTTCGAAAAAAAACTCATTAGGTTTCCTTACCAGCTTTCTAACATTTTAGGAGAACAAATACTACTATGCCAAGGGGTTAAGAGAAGACTCTCTTGAAGATGCAGCTTTACACTTTCGGCTCTTGGTCGCCCTGGTGCTGAATGGAGTTGAGCGAGAATGGATTTTCAGGGCATATAAGCAGCTTGCAAAAATTCATTACAAGCAACATAAGTTTTCTTTAGTCTTGAAGGATATCGCAGAAATGATGAAGCTTTTGCCTCATCTCAATGGAAACTATGCCGAAGAATCTGTCAACAAAACCTTGAACAAATATGCAACTTCGGCTGATCACGTCTTCGTCAATAATTTGTACGATGTGATTGTGACTCATTTGCAAAACGTGTCAACATTGGGGACTTCCGGCAATCGAATTTGGCTCAAACTCAATATAAACAGACTAAACCAGCTTTTGGAGAATGATGAATTGAAGACATGTGGGGAGTTATTAAGTGTAATCAAAGAACGACTTCGGAAGGTCTCTGAGCTGACCAAAACTTCCTACGCCCTAGAGATCATAGCAGCAGAGATCATATACACAATGAAAACCACAAGGGATGTTTCTCTCTTGAGTGAGCTTTATCGTCAGAGTCTTCAGATCAGCTCCGCCATTACACACTCTCGAGTTATGGGCATCATAAAAGAATGCGGAGCCACTGTCCAATTCTTTAGACAAAATTACGATAAAGCTAGATATGAGTTTTATGAATGTTTTAAAAACTATGATGAGGCAGGCTCCCCGTCCAAAAAGAAAGTGCTCAAGTATCTCATCATTTGCTGCCTTTTAGTCGAAAGTGAGGTTAACCCATTTGAATCGCAGGAGACACAGTCGTATGCGCAGCTCGACGAGTTCAGTAGCCTAATTGAGTTGGTCGATGCCTACGAGAAAATTGACTTGGCGCGCTTTCAATGTGTTGTGAGCACGATGAAAGACGAATCCGACCCTCTAATTTCGGATCCCATATTTAATCGTTCAATTACGATACTTATTCACAACCTCAAGTTGAAGACTATCAACAAATTCGCGATCTCATATGGCGTTGTCCAGTTCGATTATCTCGTTGAGAAACTAGGCTTAACTGACGATGAAATTCTAGAAGATTTACTAATTGAACTAGCTAACAATGGTACCTACGGGTGCATAGAAATCAATTTCACAGCACGCTGTATTAATTTTGCAGCAAAACACAAGGAATTTTTCTCGCCTGCCGCCGAAGACAAGAGTGTCCAAAAGAATATGCGACTTTTGTTGAGACTATCCTATGGTGGCCCATGGTGTTTGAATACGCAAGACTATCTTGAACAAACAAATAGCGCTACTCACAAACAAGCTATTCAGTTGAACGCTCTTTTGGAGGAGGATGATACTTTACTCAATGCGAGTTCTGCGGGCATTGCGGAAACACTGCTCGATGATCTCTTACCTGATGGCGACACAGCGCTCGAACAACTCGAATTTTTTTATTACATGCAAAGCTCGATCCCAAGAAGACAACAATACAGATCTTCTCAGAAAGAAAGTGTTCTTCTTGAGCAGCGTGGTGTGAGCGAGAAAGCTACAAAGCAAAGCCCAGAGAATGATGAGGCCGCTGCTAATACAAAGAAGGGAATACTCGAATCTGCGGTGGGCCTACTTTTCGGAGCGGGTATATCTTCTGAAGCAAAGCACGATGAGAATAGACTTTGCTTATTGTATGAATGGGCTCATCGGCTCTCCTCAGACGCATATCACTCATGAGCCGCTCCGTGCACTCATGTTCGGCACATCCTCCTGCACATAAAATGGTGTATAAAATCGCGTTTCGGCGATGCAAGTTTTTTCAGTTCGATATCTTTCTTTTCTTCAAAGAGGCATATTGGTATGTTTCGTAGCATTGCAACACACATGATTATTCAAATATGCGTTATTGTCATGACACAGTCTTTTGGCTGTATATGAAATCAGCTAACACCTCATGAAGTGTCCACCATAATACAAGTTTCGAATTCTAACACTGAAGTAGTTTCGTTCGATGGTCTCGTTTGATCTTTTCGGCCAGTACATCTGTTGATCGGGTGTATCATTTTTGAATCATATCTTCTATCCCGCTTTCGCGGTAGTCTTAAACAAAATCTAGAGCACTAGGTAAGATCGTATTTCAGTTTTGAAGCGGTTTAAATTCAGTCTGTAAACTTTGCTACAATGTTTCTGCGGTGCCAATTATATGTTGCCAAGTTTATCGCACGTCTGTGTAGAACAGAAGCCTCGTGTAAGTTTGGTGCGTGCAAACCTGCACGCGCAATGGAGAAGCGATTGACGCGTTTGTGGAATCACTCCTGTGCAACAACAATGAAGTATATTTTTGGTACGTACAGCTGACTTTCGCGGATGCTTTGCTTGTCCTCGATGTATATGGCGCTGTGTGCTATCTTAGTCTAGGCAGCTGGCCTACTATGGTTGACGCAGTCAAAAAAGAGTTTAGGGCTGTTCGAAATATTGAGCTTTTGGCTGGCAACCAAGCGTCAAAGTCTCAAGCGATAAATTCGACATTACAGAAGGTGCATAGGATTTTAGACGAGCCACGCAATGCGCAACATGGCGCCGATCTCAAATTCAGATTTTTTTTTTGGAACAAAGTCGCAGAGAATGATCTGGGAATTCTTGGTTAGAACAGTGACAGTCGGTGAGACAGTGACGTATTCAGATATCTCCAAGCGCCTTGAGAGAGTGGTGTCTCCTCGGCAAATTGGACAGGCTTGTGCAGCGAATAGAATTGCCGTGTTGATTCCTTGTCATAGGGTTGTCAGCGTTACGTCAAATCTTACAGGGTACAAATGGGAGATGAGCTTGAAGAGATCTCTTCTCTCGTCCGAAAGGAAGGCGGGCCAAACATGAAATCAAAAGAGAAGACTTCATCAAGATTTGCTGGAATGGAACTATTCGGCTCCGGTGCTGGCGCCAAATCTTCGTATGTGAGATGTTCGTGTTTTGTGTGGTCAAAATTCACCTCCGCTTCTGAAGAGGAAGCCAACTTTCGTTTCTTCGTTTTATTCGGTTTTCGACTCCATGCACGGGGAATTCTCATGTTGATTTTGCCAAAACAAGATCTATTGGGAATGCGGTCTTGATAATCAGTCTTCTCAAAGAAATCAGGTTTGCACTCGACATAAATTTTGTACACGGATTCCGGTTTCCAATCACATTCTTGTGGCTTCCGTCGCTTTCTTATTCGGATATGTTCGTTCATCCTAGGTCGAGTTGAATTATAAGAGTCTTCTAATGCAAACTCTAATCGAATGGTTTTGAGAACGCTTTGGTGTACCAAGTATGGGTTTTGATTCGTAACTTGATTGAAATAGCAGTTCTCTGTTGTATTCATGAGATCATGAGTGGGCTGAACAGCCTCATTACTGGTTGGAATAAGGTATCTGTAGTGTGGGTTTAAAAACGACCTCTCCGGACTCAGCTGATTGAAACAATCTGGTGTACCTGATTTGAGTCCGGAGCTACTTCTCAGTGAGTGACATTGTAAATCAGACAGCAGACTTGTATGGAACATCATAGATGTTTTGAGACCTTCAATTAGTGCAGATGTAGGTCAGGCGAATTAAAAAAAAGTTAGTTGACGGGTTGCCAGGTGCTATTAAAGCATAAAGTCAATAATTATCGAAGCAGAATATTTGATTTAGTAATCGATAGTCTTTGCGCTGAATAATTTGAATTCCACGAATGGCCAAGATATTACAATTGCCTAAGCGAGCCTATGCATAGCAAATCTACGGTGCGGCCCGGCTCTCGAACCTCATTGTGGTCAAATTTTACAACAATGGGGTAAAGCGGAGGCGAAAGTGCATTAAGGGATCATGCAGCTCCAGGGGAGCGAATCACGAGCTTCTTCTAAAGGAGAACAGCGAATTGCTTGAGTCTGGGTCTGGAGACGTGCGAATATCACGAAATTAACAGAAAAGAACATTCGGGGCAAGTGGTGAGGTATCGAAGTGCACTCACGTCGTTCTGATTTTGCATATAGTTTAGTGCGGTTTTGAGGTGAGATAAACGGGAGTTCTCGAAACAGGGAAAAATGATAGTGGCCAAGCCGATTGGAAGCTTCGACAATTTGTCCATAATTCTTCCGGTATTGAAAGGCTCTCACTTGATAAGTGTTTCTAAGGAATGCCTTTGACATATATTAATTATGACCGCAAGATACAGAAGCCGTTCAGTTTGATGTTGCAATGCAAAAAAATAAAGCAGATGGTTTATTCTGCTCAGCTTTTTTAGCACGAGAATTAAAGAACTTCTTTCGCGATATAAACGAGGGGTTCGGTACTCTCTTATAAGCTCTCGAAGTATAATTGCTTCTTTTCATCCATGGTTGGTTGTAACAATAGATCGTTATTGATAAACTGTTCTTGCTAGCTATACGACACTAACGCAGCAGAAGCATGATCGAAAGGCATGTGCAGGATCGCCCCTGGCCAGATTTCGACAGACCCCAGTTAGAAATTGAAGATGAAATTCAAATTATCCGGAGCACCACTGAAGCCCCAGATTACCAGGAAGTTTTTTTTTTTTTGCAATGTGTTGCTTCTCAGTTTTTTAGCAAGTCACCTCGAGAAAGAATTTACTTGAATTACGTCATGCTACTTCCTGAAACGTGAGCGAACGCCGATGATCTAATATTTCAGGGCAAAAAAAAAAAAAAAATTGCCGCAGAATCGCGCCCACAAGTTGGATGCGCTTAGCAGTCTCGAAAATTCAACAAAGTTTGATAGACGGCTCGATACATTGATGGAAGAGTTCAAGATTACTTGGAATTTTGATCCCTTTATTCGCATAGCATTGGATAACCAAAAATACCGATTGGGTTGGATAATCAAAAACGAAAGAATCAAAACGTACAAGCACGAAGGGGTTTTCGCGTGTTGACCAGCTGCAGCCTTTTCGTGCCTTCGTCAGTCGGAGTCCGAACCTGCTTACCCACCTTTATGCAATGGAGATTTTCACCGGCCGTCTAAAAATAGGCAATGCCCCAGCCATTGTCCATATATAATCCTTAGTACTAGATTTTTGATGATCTAACTAGTTTTCGGTCCTCACCGTTTTTGAGATTGGTGATGCATTAGCATGAAGCAGTGATTTATCTCCTAGCTTCTTGCATTTTTTTATTATGTCTTAATAACTCTGTTTGTGAATCGCCAACGGGGCAATTTTTTCAACTTGAACGCGATTGACAGAGGTTGCTTTCGCGAGTGAGATCGTTGGAAGACCAAGCCTTTGCAGGAACCGAGTGCGCCTATCTTGTCCTCGCCCAGCGTACCTGTGAACAATCTAGGCCCTGTCTTCGCCTTGCTGACGACAAGCAGAAACGCGAATTTGTCTTGATTCCGCGCCATCTGTTGCGCGCACCTGGAGTGCCGAGCGCATAACAGTGGCTATGTGCGATTTACGAAACGGATTTAAGTAGGCGATTGACTTCCCCAACTGACGAGTTAGTTAAGTACCTTCGGAAGCAATATTGAACTGTGAAGAATAAAAGGCTTCAGAAAAACACCGAGATTTTCGAACTTATCTTTTCAAGAGGTTGCCCACTTGCTCAAGACTTCTTAACCCGAACGCTGAAGTCATCTTGCATTCGCGAACCTTAATCTTCCCCGGAGTTCCCGACCCCTAAACTGGACACCTAGTCTATTTGTCTTCTCTCATCCAGCCTAGTTTTTCGAGCTCAACCAACTCATCAACTGCTTCCTCCTTTATAGAAGACTGGATTGCAATCTACTGGTCTGATCGGTAATAATACTTGAATCTCCATCAGATTGATCAAGTTCGTTTATTAGACTTTTGCCTCTAGAATACATTACACCAATCTCCGTCATAGCAAAATGTCTCAAGACTCTGTTTTGCCAGCCTCAGACAAAAGAAGTCCATTCTTCATCAATGTCCCCTCGCATGATTCCAAACCTATCACCCACCTCATCAGCTACTTCAAGTTGTGGAAGCATTTTGTGGCTTCGTTGATCGCTTATTTGAAGGACTTGTTGATGGCCAAAGAGTTCGAGCTGAATTTGAATCTTCAGCTCATTGGCAGCATTCAGTTTCCTGGGTTCAAAGACTTGCCGTACAGATGTCTATCTAGCGTTGAACAACAGCTTCCTTCACCTACTAGTACTCAGTCTACCACCCCGAAGAATGAGCTTAATAAGCCTTTGGGAAGTCAGCAAGGTAATGCCATCAGCAAGGATCAAAGTCGTCCAAACTTACCCAAGACAAAATCATCCTCATCATTTCTAAAGAATCAGACTTTTGCACACAGGAAGACTGGCAGTTTCTCGAGCTTAATATCGGAAAATACATCTGCGTCTGCGACCTACAACAAGCACGCAACAAATAGTAAAGCTCAGGGACCTAAGTCTGGAGCTTCACAGGGTGCAGGAAACACCATTCTGGCAGCAAAGTTTGCACCCAAATCTGATGTGGCCATTGACCCAACATTCTTTCCTCCGGATTCGTTGTTCACAAATATGGGATCTTCTCTTGTGAAAGACCATTTTAGCACGTATACCGCGCAAACCAAATTATGCCGTGAGATTTCTCAAAAACTTCTCCCCAAACTTGAAAGCTTGCATAGAAATATTGGCATCAAAATCAAGGAGATCAAAACATCCTTGAAAAATGAGTCTTTTGCCAACGTTACCTTAATAAAAGAAGTGTCCAAAACGGGCAGCTGTCTTACAAACTTTGTTAACTCAGTCAATCGATACTCTTCACAGCAACCAGTTGTTAGACAAAATGACAAAGAAGGAGAGGACGAGTCCTACTCCTTAAACGACCCGTTTTTGGTGAAGTTGGATCTTGACTACCAGATTAAAAATCAGTTGATTCATGAAAACTATATTTTCGCGCTGTATGTCAATCTTCAAACGATTTCCAAAGATCTTTTTAACTATGTTGTTAAAGATCTCAACTCTGTCACTGAAAGGTTAATCAAATCGCTCACATCGGAAGCTGTTTACGCAACCTCTTTGGAAAACTGTCTCTTCAACCTCGGGGTTACCTTGAGAGGCAAACTAAAGTCCCTGGATTACGATTGGCAATACTTCATGGTTCATAACCCAAATTTTTTGAACGTTTACTACAACGATGAAAAGTTCCCGAAGAAAGAGATTAGGTCTTTCAAGGACATTGTGATTCCCTACGCCAATTCTGTTCATAGCAAGTGTTTGCGTTGCGGGTACTTGTACAAGAAACAGAAAGTTTTGAAATCATATGTTTCTTTCTTCTATGTCTTGACTTGTAATTATTTACATGAGTTCAAAGTCGAAGGTCACTCGGATAAACACCACAAGAGTGAATCCTCGAACTCTTCCATTAGAAAAAAGGCAAAGGGAAAGATTGGTGGCGTTGTTGATAACGAAAGCACACCTGTCAAATCCTACAACTTGAACGACTACTCAATCCTGGTGCGAAACGAAAAAGAATTTAAATTTGTGTTAACCAAAACATCGAATCAGAGTCAGAAGTTTACTTTCAAATGTCAAAACGAGACAGACTTCAAAGCTTGGTCAACCGATTTGCATGACCTACTCAGGTTTTCCACCCAGCACACCAAGAGGTTTAGCTTCATTGAGGCGAAGATGGCTCACAGAGATATTGAGCTGGCTGGAACTAAGGGCGCAAAGACAGAGTCTAACTCAAACTCATCAGAGATGAACTTGAATCTTGGAAAGCTTTTACCTGGAGACGCATCGCTTAGCAAAATACAACCTGCGAGTCTCACAGGTATGTTTACACCCAAAATACAGTCGCCAAATAACCAGGGCCCCAATCCATTCGAGGACAGATTTGGCCAGTCTCTACCATTGGGTAATACGACACCATCATCGGAGACCGTGGGCTCTCCCAGATCTGAGCAAGGGCTCGAATCGCCTCACGCACAAAGCCCGCTTAGCAGTGATTTATGCTCAGAGAGTCCAATTAACCATCAGAGTGAACACGAGCGATATCTCAAGCTACAAAATGAGATTATGTTCCAGCAACAGCAACTTTTACAGCTCGAGTCCATTGGGGGTGATCGTCCCTCTTTATCGAGACACTCGTCTTCTGAGTCTGTCTTGTCAGTCATGGAGCAAAACAATCATAATCTCTCACAATTTTTGAATAAAAATCAAGATTTCATGAGTGAGTTTGGTGAACATCGCCCTAGTGACAGCAGCTTGACCCTGGTCCCGTCAGTTTATGTACTGCACCACGAGGCAGAGTAAAGACAAATGTCGGACACTTACAACTTAAGTACATCAGATTATAGAACAAGAGTATACCAGATTTATGTCACATCTAATCTTTTCTTTCTGCGAACCTTGCGCATTACAAATTCAACTAGGATAAAGTTTATCAAATTTGCCTTGTCTCGAACTAAGATCTTGAAGTTTTTATCACTTCTAGATCTGCGAGGGGATTTCTCGTGGTTTTTTTTTGTTTGGTTCATCTGATTGAAAGACTAAAACTATTAAGAATTTATATAAAAGCCTCTAACCAGCTCCCAAGAAACGTACGTAGTGTCAAACCCGGGTCACCTTACGCCGTCACCACTTGGTACTAGCAAACCCTTTGGTGATTTGGCTGTGGTCTGAAACGGACAGCCATGAATGACATGCGAGGCGAACCCGTGCGTCAGCCAGCACGTCTGTGAAATTGTGGTTGGTCTTTTACTTTACAATTGACGGTTTTTTGTTAAATTGAAGGTCAGACTTTCTAGAAAAAAGGATCTGTACATTAAGCGCTTACTAGAAGAAAAAGATCTGGTTGAGGCCCTCAGTATCCTTTCTCTTTTCCCATCCCTACCTTCCCTTTTTTTTTTTTCAATATACAACTCATACCCGTCGCAAGGCTGTTGATTATACTTGCAGGACCGCAACTCCAGGCGCCTGACGCAGCGCAAGGCAATGTCGCAATTTGCACTTGGCTCTCATTTTTATCTCATCTTCATCGAAAATTACAACCCTTTGCCTCCAAAACTGGTAACTTGGTAGTAAACGAACTCAATCATGTCAGAATCCTATTCTTCTGGGTACAAAAAAAACGAGACTGCTATAATCTCAGATGCAGAGAGTGATGCCGAAATTATAACACCCCACCCGCCCATCAGACGGTCATCCTCCTTGTTTTCGTTGAGCTCGAACCAAGAGCCATTGCCAAGACCCGAGCCCAAGGATTATCAAAACTTCTTGGGAGATTCGAGGCATTTTTCGTTGATCAGGAATCTCCACATGGCCGATTTCATTACCCTTTTGAACGGGTTCTCAGGATTCTACTCGATTATTTCTTGCTTACGATTTGCATTGACTGGTAAAACGCACTACATTCAAAGAGCACATTTCTTTATTTGTTTAGGTCTCTTCTTTGACTTTTTCGATGGGCGCGTTGCCCGTTTGAGAAACAAGTCATCGCTCATGGGGCAAGAACTTGACTCCTTGGCTGATTTGATTTCTTTCAGTGTCTCGCCAGCAATCATCGCATTCTCAATTGGTTTCAGGTCTACTGTCGATGTCTTGATTTTATCCTACTGGATATTATGCGGCTTGCTTAGATTGGCCAGATTCAATATATCCACGAACAATATTCCTAAGGATAGTCATGGCAAGTCGCAGTACTTTGAAGGGTTGCCTGTACCTTCCAATTTATCTTGGGTAGCGTTTATGTCGTTCTTGGTCTACAAAGATATGATTTTGTCCGACTTACCCGGAGGTTTGATGTTCAAGGGTACGGTTGTCGAATTTCATATTGTGTCACTCGGATTTATTTTACAAGGAAGTGCCGAGATATCAAAGAGCTTACATATCCCTAAGCCATAGTTGCTTTTTAATATACGCAATCTTTCAATTTTGTACATAAACCTACCCCGCAAAATTCACGATTGCCTTGAGTTGGAATTTCTATTATCATTTCTGCAGCCTAAAATTGTCATATTTCGAAAGCTCACCCCATTATAAGTTCCATGTTGAATGTCATTGTACAGCTTTAGTTCGAAGTTCTTTGGATCAAGTATTCCGATCTTGGTTGGCAGAAACCCAAGGTTATGTTGTCTTTCGGATATATTGAGATATCGACACTGAGTCCAGAAAATCTGATGGAGTTGTGATAATTTAGTCATGTAACTGAGCCTATATCTCCACACCTGTGCCATTGTGAAGTCTCTAGAAGAAGTTGGGGTAATGTCTATCTTGGCGAGTTGTGAGTGAAATCGCATAAGTAAAAATAGTAGCTCAGGCTGCTCACAAATCCTAAGCAAGAGCTCTTTTGCTAAGACAGCATCGGATGAGCTTTTCGAGAGCTCGTTTTGGTAATCCTCAACATCTTTGACGTAATTCAATGCATTAATCAAGATGTTGGATTTTTTTTTGTACACTGGGGGTTTTGGTGAGTATGATCGTATGATATCTAATGACTGATGATGAGATAATCTCAGTCGCGCACTTCGACTGTACTGATGAAAGAGTTTTCTATTCCATCGAATCATAGCAGGATTGCGGACAATTTTGAAACAAATTGTTCTCGTCGACGCGGTCGAACGAGGAATGTGTGTTCCTCGAAGATGTCAATGGTAGTTGCAGTCTTTCTGAGTGCGAATGTACGGATGCGAGTTCGAGAGGCAACAAAAAAAATCTGCAAGTGATTCAGCAAGCACGGTATAGAGAGGTGATCGCTTATAAATCAACCAATGCTTCCAAATCTTTTGCGTGCATCCAAAACCACGTTTGGGCCTTATGCGTCTGCTAGAACGACGGGTGTTGCTTTACCAGCGTTGAGCCAGTTCAAAGCTCGCCCTATCTCCTATAGATTTTATTCTGATCAGAAGGCCTCTGAGAAGAAAAATGATAACCCGCAAAGTATATTGACAGATGACATGTTGAGCCGTGCTGGCTTTGAAGAAGCACATAAAGATAAGAAGTCAGCCGAGGAGGGCGAGGGCCAAAAGGATGACCCCGAAAGAAGTGCACGCAGAAGACGTAGAGCCCAAACCTCCAAGGACAGACAACGTGAAAAATACGCCAATTGGTTTTATACTGCTGCATTGTTTGGGGGATTCGCTGGACTTGGATACTTGTGTCGAGACTGGGATTCGGAGTCTGAGCAAAAAGCCGTCGAAGGTGAAGGAATCGACAATGGTTTCACGCCTCAGCTCATGTACGGAAGATTGAACAAAAGAATATCTTCCCTATTCACTTTTTTCAGTGAACCTGCTTTCGAAAATTTGTTACCTCCACCTCCTCCAGAGGCTTATCGTCGCCCCTTGACGTTGGTCTTAACTTTGGACGACCTCTTGATTCATTCTTCGTGGGATGCAAAAAACGGCTGGAGAACAGCGAAAAGACCTGGTTTGGATTACTTTTTGGGATACTTGTCTCAGTACTATGAGATTGTTATTTTTGGTTCGGAGTACCAAATGTATTCGGAGAAAACAGTGGCCAAATTGGACCCTTTGAGAGCCTACATTCAATATGCTTTGTTTAGAGAAGCTTGCCGTTACAAGGACGGCAAATTGGTTAAAGACTTAAATCTATTAAATCGTGATTTGGCCAAGACTGTTGCGATCGATGTCAGTGAAGACGCGCTGGTTTTAAACCCTGGAAATGCAATCACTTTAAAGCCATGGGACGGTAAGCCGGACGACACGTTGATAAAAATGATCCCATTGTTAGAGTACTTGGCTACTCAGCCCGTTAAGGATGTCCGACCAATTCTTAGCTCATTCCATGACAAGAGTAAAATCGTTGAAGAGTATACAGCTCGTGAAGCCACATTGCGTCAGCGCTGGACAGAAGACAACAAACATTTGTTAGAAAG